>BRDA01001099.1:25697-38580 GCA_036984385.1 Crenuchus spilurus | reverse complement strand
AGAGAGAGAGAGAGAGAGAGAGAGAGAGAGAGAGAGAGAGAGAGAGAGAGAGAGCAGCCCACAGTGTATTTTTCTTCTGTTTCCAGGCCTGATAAGAGTCTGATAAGATTCTCTTTTTTCTTTTTCTTTTCTGTCTTCTTTGCTTTTCTTCTGTAATAGAATGCATGAAAAGATTTCTCTGAGATAACTTTATCCCAACACAACACACCTGCTCTCGTGCTTCATCATAGACTCTGTCAGCTTGAGTGTGTGTGTGTGTGTGTGTGTGTGTCTGCCCCAGGCATTGCCCCGAACATCACTGCGGGACCGCTGGACAGTGCCGTGATCGACGGCATGTCCGTCATTCTGCACTGCGAAACATCAGGAGCGCCGCGGCCCGCAATCACATGGCAGAAAGGTCAGCCACTAATCAGTCATCTCTCTCTCTCTCACACACACACACACACACACACACACACCTGCCCGGATAAAAAAGCTGAGTGTTATCAGAGGGTCTCCTGGAGCCAGATCCATCAGTACAGCTGCAAAAGGCATTTGTCATGCAGCTAAAGCAGCAGCCTTTTGATAAACGGCCGAGACATCATTTCTCTGATCTCTTTCTTCAAATCTCCACTCTATCTTTTTTTTTCTCTCTCTTTTTCTTATCTTCCTTTCTCCATATATACATTTTTATATCTTAGGGTTTTTCTGCTGATCCTGAAATTGTCTTATAAGGTAAAAGTGATTTTTTTTATGATGAAGGTCATAAAGGTCTTATAATTCATTTCTGGGTAGATTCCAGAGCAGTCTGTGGTCCATCTGTTTATCTCTATACTTTGTTAGCCTCCTTTTACTCTGGTCTTCAGTGGCTTCACGGGACCAGCACAGCGTAGGTGCTATTTGGCTGCGGTGACACTGATGTGGTGGGGGTGTGTTAGTGTGTGCCGTGCTGGTAAGTGAATCTGCTGCTGAATTATGTGGAATAACAAGGCCGGTGTGTCTAAGGATAAGTTCAGACAGCCCAAATCAGATTTTTGGCTATCTAGATTGGATCCATATTGCTTTTTTGGTAGTCTGGACAGCCAAAAACCACATGAGATTGATCCACATTTGGAGGTGGTGATTACACTCAGATTTGTACAGATCCATCTGGACGCTCAAATCGGATTTATAAGTGCCTTTTGAGTCACTCACAATGTGGAAGTGCAAGGATCCAAGAAGCGTGTCTCAGGTTGCCAGGTCCTGAAAAACTCTCCATCACACTCTCTGAAAAAAAGCTGCCCTACACAATGTTAAACCTAACCCAAAGTCTAATCTAATCTAGTCTAATCACAGACATTTGAGAAAGCTATAATTGCTTTTCACTCATAAATCTTATTTTAATCTGAATTTTTATTCATTTTCTACTGGTGCTTGAAAGTTTGTGAACCCTTTAGAATTTTATATATTTCTGCATAAATATGACATCAGATTTTCACACAAGTCCTAAAAGTAGATAAAGAGAACCCAGTTAAACAAAATAAGACAAAAATATTGTACTTCCTCATTTATTTATTGAGGAAAATGATCCAATAAGACATATTTGTGAGAGACAAAAGTATGTGAACCTTTACTTTCAGTATCTGGTGTGACCCCCCTTTACAGCAATAACTGTAACTAAACGTTTCAGTAACTGTTCTTTAAACGTTCTTTGGTAGAACGACTTGTGTGTTTAGGGTCGTTGTCTTGCTGCATGACCCACCTTCTCTTGAGATTCAGTTAATGGACAGATGTCCTGACATTGTCTTTAGAATTCTCTGATATAATTCACAATTTATTGTTCATCAACGATGACAAGTCATCCTGGTCCAGATGCAGCAAAACAGGCCCAAACCTGATACCACCAACATGTTTCACAGATGAGATAAGGTTCTTATGCTGGAATGCAGTGTTTTCCTTTCTCCAAAGATAACACTTCTAAAAGCTCTATTTGGGTCTCATCTGTCCACAAAACATTCTTCTAATAGTCTTCTGGCTTGTCCACGTGATCTTTAGCGAACTGCAGATGAGCAGCAATGTTCTTTTTGGAGAGCAGTGACTTTCTCCTTACAACCCTGCCATGCACACCATTGTGGTTCAGTGTTCTCCTGATGGTGGGCTCATGAACATTAACATTTACCAATGTGAGAGAGACCTTCAGTTGTTCAGAAGTTACCCTGGTGTCTTTTGTGACCTCGCTGTCTATTACACGCCTTGCTCTTGGAGTGATCTTTGTTGGTCGATCACTCCTGAAGAGGGTAACAATGGTCTTAAATTTCCTCCATTTGTACACAATCTGTCTGACTGTGGATTGGTGGAGTCCAAACTCTTTACAGATGGTTTTGTAACGTTTTCCAGCCTGATAAGCATCAACAACTCTTTTTCTGAGCTCCTCATACACGTCCACAAACATGTTGTGAAGTGCAGACTTTGATAGATCCCTGTTCTTTAAATAAAACAGGTGCCCACTCACACCTGATTGTCATCCCATTGATTTAAAACTCCTGACTCTGATTTCACCTTCAAATTAACTGCTAATCCTAGAGGTTCACATACTTTTGATCATCTTCCTCACTAAATAAATGAGTAAGTATAATATTTGTGTCTCATTTGTTTAACTGCATTCTCTTTGTCTACTTTTAGGACCTGTGTGAACATCTGATGATGTTTTAGGTCAAATTTATGCAGAATTATAGAACATTCTAAAGGGTTCACAAACTTTCAAGCACCACTGTAATTGTAGCTTTTTTAATCATTAAAATAATACTTTTCTTTCTCTTCTAACTAAGGAGGTTAACAAAAAATACAGAGAAACAGAAGGACTACAGTCTGTACAAAGTTCACCTATATGGTCAGTGGAGCTAAATTGGACAATGAGTGAAGATACAAAGAGGTGGTTTTAATGTTATGGCTAAAGTGTATAAGTGATTGCAGCGCTTTCATTGTGATCTTCTCTTGCTCTCTCTCTCTCCACTCAGGCGAGCGAGTGCTGGCCAGCGGCTCTGTGCAGCTGCCCCGCTTTACCCTTCTGGAGTCAGGCAGTCTGCTGGTTAGCCCCTCTCACCTTTCTGACGCTGGCACTTACACCTGCATGGCCAGCAACTCGCGCGGCATCGACGAGGCCTCAGCTAATCTGGTGGTGTGGGGTGAGTGAGAGCTGAAATTAGTGGATGTTCAGTGAATGTTGTCAAAGTCCCCCAGTTGTGAAGGTCAGTTCACTGAAGTAGCCGTGAATGTAGACAGTCCATGGGGAGATCACACAAAAATTTACTTTCACTTTCAAACACAATCAAAGATGGCACTGAAACATTCTGGGCTTCCCAAATGCCCACTTTGGACGACACATCTGGACACAGCACAGTGATGTGTGACGCACATCAGGCAGGGTCGTTTACACAGGCAAAGCTTTAATATTAGTCACCATGTGTGGATAAGGTGGTAGTAACTTCAGGCTCCTGCAGATGGCGCTGCACAAAATAATCAGGTTGATTGCATTTGGGCGTGCCAAGGGCACAATGATCATATGATTATGATTTATCACACACTTAGAATTAGCAGACCAGAGGAGGATGGGTCCCCCATGTGAGTCTGGTTCCTCCCAAGGTTTCTTCCTTCAGCTCTGAGGGAGTTTTTCCTTGCCACTGTCGCCGTTGGCTTGCTCACCAGGGATTAGGGATTAATGATTTGATGTCTGTTATTACTAACCCTGTAACGCTGCTTTGTGACATCAGTTGTAAATAAATATGATATTTAAAAAGTAAATAAATTTGATTGATTGATTGAATGTGAATTGTTAGCAAAGTTACCCTAATAGCTCTTATTCCAATAGATCAATAAATGGCATAACTGAAAAGCAAATGACAATGATCACATGAAGATAGTCTGATATATCACATAGATAAATTTAAATGTATGACCAGATGACCACTGTTAGTCATTGGTGTTACCGGGTTAATCAGAGTTCTGGTATATCATCTAATTAAACATAAAGGTATGCCCAGATGACTGCTTTCAGTCATTGGTGTTACCGTGTGAATCATAATTCAGATACATCACATAGAAAAACATAAAGGTATGCCCAGGTGACCATTTTAAGTCATTGGTGTTAACGGGTTCATCAGAGTTCTGGTATATCATCTAATTAAACATAAAGGTATGCCCAGATGACTGCTTTCAGTCATTGGTGTTACCATGTGAATCATAATTCAGATACATCACATAGAAAAACATAAAGGTATGCCCAGGTGACCACCTTAAGTCAATGGTGTTACCGAGTTAAACAGTATTCCTTCAGAAGTCAGTACTGTCGTTTACATATGTATTTTGGTATTTGTGTGTGTCCTTAGCTCGAACTCGCATCACCAGCCTTCCACAAGACCAGAGCGTCATCAAAGGTACCAAAGCAACATTGTCCTGTGGTGTTACCCATGACCCAAGCGTCACTGTCAGGTAACACTACACCATTTTTTTTTTTTGCATATCTGCATTTTTCTCTCTGCTTTCCACTTGTTATAAGCACGCCTCTCCATCTGTCTACAATTGCCTCTCCCTCTTTCTCTCTCTCTCTCTCGCTCTGTCTATCTCTCTATCATCTCGGATCAACAGTATCTCACTCAGTGCTGGCAGTCTCTTTATTGCTCTCAGTCTCATAAGAGTTGATTTAGCTGTCACCTGCTGAGCTGCTCTTATTGATTTGATCGAGGGAAACAGATGAATATGTAAACAGAGCAATAACTTAGATGCAGACTTTAATTAAACACAAGACACAGGAGATTAAACCGACTGCAATTAAAATGTGTGTGTGTTTTTTCTTGCCAGAGATTATTATATATGCTTGCTGCGTGTGTGTTTTTGCACAGCGGGGTGTATTATATATGCTTGAATTGTGTTTGTACGTGCTTGCATGCCAATACATGTTATGTATGTGTGTGTCCTGCAATTAAAAGGTGGTTATTTATTGGCTGGAGTGTGCGCGTATGTTTTTCCATACCTATATGTGAGTGTGTGCATGCCTGTTTTATGATATGACCTTGATTTGTGTGTGCGTGTGTGTGAGTGTGTAGGTGAGTGTGTGTGTGTTTGCATGTCAGTATGTTTTAAGTTTGTGTGTGTGTGTGTGTGTGTGTGTGTGTGTGTGTGTGTGTGTGTGAGAGAGTGCATGTCAGAATGTATTATACATGCTTCGTGTTTGTTTTGCATGCCAATATGCATTAAGAGTGATAGCATATGTATATGTGTGTGTGTGTGTGTGTGTGTGTGTTTATTTGCATGCCAGAGTGTATTATATATACTTGCTTTGGGTGTTTAGGAGCTTGTATGCCAATATGTGTTATGTATGCGTGTGTCTTGCTTTCGTATATGTCACAGTGTATTATATATGCTTGTATATGCTTGTACTTCCATGCCAAAATGTGTGCGTATGTGCATATCTGTAAGCTCTGAGTGTTTGCAAGCTAGTATGTGAATGTGAATGTTTTCTGTACTTTATGTCAATGGTCACAGCAGGCTTTCTGAGTTGTATGTCAATGGTCATAGCAGGTTTTGTGTAGTATGTCAGTGGTCATAGCAGACTTTCTGAGTTGTATGTCAATGGTCATAGCAGGTTTTGTGTTGTATGTCAGTGGTCATAGCAGGCTTTCTGTGTTGTATGTCAGTGGTCATAGCAGGCTTTCTGTGTTGTATGTCAGTGGTCATAGCAGACTTCCTGTGTAGTATGTCAGTGGTCATAGCAGGCTTTCTGAGTTGTATGTCAATGGTCATAGAAGGCTTTCTGTGTTGTATGTCAGTGGTCATAGCAGGCTTTCTGTGTTGTATGTCAGTGGTCATAGCAGGCTTTCTGTGTTGTATGTCAGTGGTCATAGCAGACTTCCTGTGTAGTATGTCAGTGGTCATAGCAGGCTTTCTGAGTTGTATGTCAATGGTCATAGAAGGCTTTCTGTGTTGTATGTCAGTGGTCATAGCAGGCTTTCTGTGTTGTATGTCAGTGGTCATAGCAGGCTTTCTGTGCTGTATGTCAGTGGTAATAGCAGGTTTTCTGTGTTGTATGTCAGTAGTCATAGCAGGCTTTCTGTGTTGTATGTCAGTGGTCATAGCAGGCTTTCTGTGTTGTATGTCAGTGGTCATAGCAGGTTTTGTGTAGTATGTCAGTGGTCATAGCAGACTTTCTGAGTTGTATGTCAGTGGTCATAGCAGGCTTTCTGTGTTGTATATCAGTGGTCATAGCAGGCTTTCTGTGTTGTATATCAGTGGTCATAGCAGACATCCTGTGTAGTATGTCAGTGGTCATAGCAGGCTTTCTGTGTTGTATGTCAGTGGTCATAGCAGGCTTTCTGTGTTGTATGCCAGTGGTCATAGCAGGCTTTCTGTGTTGTATGCCAGTGGTCATAGCAGGCTTTCTGTGTTGTATGTCAGTGGTCATAGCAGGCTTTCTGTGTTGTATGTCAGTGGTCATAGCAGGCTTTCTGTGTTGTATGTCAGTGGTCATAGCAGGCTTTCTGTGTTGTATGTCAGTGGTAATAGCAGGTTTTCTGTGTTGTATGTCAGTGGTCATAGCAGGCTTTCTGTGTTGTATGTCAGTGGTCATAGCAGGCTTTCTGTGCTGTATGTCAGTGGTCATAGCAGGCTTTCTGTGTTGTATGTCAATGGTCATAGTAGACTTTTTGTGTTGTATGTCAGTAGTCGTAGTGGTTTTTATGTGTTTTATGTCTGCAGTTGTAGCTGTTTTTCTGGGTTTTTTTAATGTATATATAATTTTACCCACAGTCAATTCTGCTCTCTCAAGACCCCGGCTGTCGATGGAAAACAGCATAATTGGAGTTTGCTGTGTTTTCTATAGTTTATGTCAGTAGTTAGCTAATTTTCTTTATTACATGTCAATGGTCATAGTTTTTTTTTCTCTGTTAGTGGTCCTATGTGTTTTTTAGGTTTAAGATCAATCATAGGCGATGTTTGCTTTTGTACTCTTTTACTAAAAAATTATACAAAGAAAAAATGCTAATCTTAATGTTTCTGTATGTTTTGGAGATCAGTTCATTTTCTACTCAGTTAACTATTCAGAGTAACAAAATCTTTGACCAGAGGTGCCCCTGATGTTCTGTGATGTACTGTATGTGTCTGGGGTCATAACTCTTTTCTGCTGTGTGTTTCAGACACGTGTGGGAGAAAGGTGGTGTTCCTGTAGATGTAAAATCCAGTCCACGGCTACGTGTGGACTCCAACGGCACTCTGCACATCTCCCAGACTTGGTCAGGAGACATTGGTACCTACACCTGCAGGGCGACCTCGGTGGGAGGCAACGACTCACGCAGTGCCTACCTGAGAGTCAGGTCCAGACCATCTGCTCTTCTTCATCACTCTTTCTCCTCTTCCTCTCCTGTAGTCAACATTATATAGAACCACCTGATTGTTGACAGTAAAATGCTAAAACACTGCATTTGAAAGCTCATCATTTATTAGCTTTAGGTTCTATAACTGAGCACTACAATACTTGAAGGACCATGTTCTGTTTATTTCTGTGATTCTCTTTCTCACAGGCAGCTGCCTCATGCTCCAGAGAACCCTGTTTCTACGTACAGCTCCACGGAGAAGCGCTCCATCAACCTGACATGGGCTCAGGCCTTTGACGGCAACAGCCCCCTCATCCGGTACATCCTGGAGGTCTCGGAGAACAGTGAGTACCTGAGCAGACACTGTTTTTCTTGTGTTGAGGTATTTCTGGTGTTTAGTTACATTCAGCTTCAGCTAGAAAATCAACAAAAAAAAATTTTCTCTTTCTCTGTTTCTCTCTCCCTCTCTCTCTCTGTCCATCTCTCTCTCTCTTTCTCTCTGTCTCTCACTCTCTCTCTCTCTCTCAATCTGTCTCTCACTCTCTCTCTCTCTCAATCTGTCTCTCTCTTTCTCTCTCTCGCTCTGTCTCTCTCATTCTCTCTCACTCTTTCTCTCTCTCTCGCTCTGTCTCTCTCTCTCTCTCTCTCTTTCTCTCTATTTCTCTCTCTCTCTCTCTCTCTCTCTCTCTCTGTGGTGTAGATGCTCCATGGACGGTTCTCCTGGCCAACATAGAGCCGGAGGCTACAAGTATCACAGTAGGAGGCCTCATCCCTGCACGGTCCTACCAGTTCCGCCTGTGTGCCGTCAACGATGTGGGCAAGGGCCAGTTCAGCAGGGAGACGGAGCGGTCAGTAGACGTCATACTCGTTTCTTTTCTTTTTAATGTTTTATTGAAACTGTCAGGTTGACAAAAACACTATTAGACATACTTAGATAAACATCAAAAACTGAGCTGACGTGCTCCAGAGGCTCAGCAGACTAAGACACTGACACTGCAGCCTGAGGATCACCGGTTCGAATCCCAGGTCATGCTGCTTCACCATCAGCAACTAGAGCCCTGGCTCAGCTGTCTCAGGTGTCTGTTAGCTGATGTATCAGAGCTGGGGATCCTGCGCTTTCTGCTGCCCAGTGACAGAGACTGTGGCTGACTCCACCGCAGAGGAGGCTTCTCCTTGATCCACAGAATCACTGTTGGTTTGTTGCTTTGATGGTTGGTCAGGTGAATTAGATGCTCTAAATTGTCCTGGTATGTGTGTGTGTGTGTGCCAGGCAATGGATTGGCATTATTGTCTTGGGTTTAGCTAAGATGCACCCTGCACTCACCTCGAACCTGACCAGGATATCAATAAGATAATGGATGAAATATTATTATTATTATTATTATTATTATTATTATTATTATTAATATTATTATTATTATTATGATTATTGTTGTTATTGTTATTGTTGTTGTTTCAGTCAGTACCTAAGTCTCCAAATAGTGCCAAAACCCAACATTGTAACATGTGAAGAAGAAGTTCATCCTTTTAGGGCCATTCCTGTCTGTGTGTATGAGAGAATACACACACGCACACACACTAGTGAGCACACAGTGAGCAGCCACCTGCAGCATCACTCAGGGAGCAGTTGGGGGTTAAGTGAATTGCTCAAGGACTCTTTTGCTGGTTCAGGGGATCAAACTGCCAACCTTTTGCTCCTAAAACCACTTCTCTGCCACCCCCATTATCCAATGTGATGGGTCTACTCATGTTTTTGCAAATAGAGTATTAATAAGTACTGGTATTGGTACCCAGTTATAAAGAACATGTCCCAAATCAGCTGGCAACTCAGTGCATGTAAATGTGTCTGGCATTCATTGACAAGTGCTCTCAGCATTTAGACTTAAACTGTACGAGCAGCGGGACACCAGCCAGGCTTGGAGCGTCGTAATCATTGACGTATTGGGATCCAGTCAGGGCAATTATGTGCCATTCTTTTCCTATTGTGACTGAGTGCTTGTAATCCCTGTAGCTTCAAGCAGGAAAGATTCAGCAGGGAGCGACTGTAGCACTTCTCCAGGGACTTAGCGTGTGGCAGCAAAACAAAGAGCAGGGGCTGCAATCCCCACGCAGCATTGCACTTAAGCGCACAAGGACACGTACAAAGGCCCTGATGAAAGAAGCAGAAGGCTTTCATGTCGCTGGCTAGCGGGCCGTTTTAAGGAGGAGAGGTGCATTATCCTGCAGGAAGAGGCACACGCTAGACAAGGATGTAGGAGATTTAGCCGCTTTTTGTCTGGAAGCTGCGGCGCTCCGAGTCTGCCGGAGCTTCAGAGAGAAAAGCCGGAGCCTGATCCCACAGGGAGGTTTCTGACGTCTGTTGGCTTCTACAACACATACATACACTTACATTTTCTCAGCGTCTCCAGGGAGCGAGCCCAGAAAACAAGTCAAGCAACAGTTTAACATCAGTTTGATGCTGTTGTGCGTTAATATTAATAATCTTCTGTTCTGATCTGCGCCGTGTTTGCGTATCAAAGCCGCACACCCCGGGCTTGCCTTCAAACGTCGGCACGCTTGACTTAAACGTTAGCGGCTTGACGCGAGCGTGATCGGCTGCGGCTGGGACGACGACGTCTTATCGAGAAATCGGATCCGATTTGATTTATTTGACTATTTATTGACGCGAGACAAAGTAAACGTCCCCGTCAGGTCGCAATATCCTGCTACGGCGAGTCAATATCCTGCCAGGCGAAGGCGCGAAAGCCCTGACCTAGCCGTCTCGTGCCAAAGCAGGGAGCTGCGAAATATTTAAAGGGAGCAAAGCTGGTAGGCTGATGCAACCCTCAGTCAAGAACGAAGGCTTGAAAAGGCAAAAGTAAGTCAGAGGGCTGTTCTTATACCACATTATAAAGAATTCTTTCAAGTTTTTTTTTAGATGTACCGCAGTACAAATGGCTCTCGCGCAAACTTTGGCACAAAGTCAGGATTTACTGCGGCGCTGACACAGACGGGCATAATATTACACTCCTGTTCAGACATGTGAGAGCTAATCGTTTTAGGTTTATGCGCATAACGGTATAGCCAAAATGTTACGTACACCCCTTCTTCATCCCTCCATTATCTTATCCACATAATCTGGGTCGTGGTTATACCCCCTCAGGTGCAGGGCATTACAGAGCATCCTAACCAACCTCGGGACAGGGCGCCAATTGCTTTGCACACACACACTTTAGAGTACGCAACTCACCTTACATCCAAGTTTTTGGATGTTGGGAGGAAGCCGAAGACCCCGAAGAAAGCCCTGGAACATGGAAACTAACCCAATTTTAACCCAATTTTACCCCCAGTGTAGGTCACTAGGACTCTCCCAAGCACTTGCAATGCCTGACTCTAGGAGGGTGAAGACTGGCACAGGCCTCCTCTGATGCATGTGAAGTCAGGCTCCGCCTCTTTTCCAACTGCTGCTGATACATCACTGGGCAGCCAACATGCTATGAGGAGAGTGCAGCATCCCCAGCTCTGGTGCATCAGCTAACAGACACCTGAGCCATATACTGTAGTAGTGATGCCATCTACCCTCCCAAAGAGAGCAGGATGGTAAAGCAGCATGACTGCAGCATGATCGTAGGCAGATACCCCTGCATGCATACAGATGCTTTACTGTACAAATGCACAAACAGCTACACCCTGTGGAGAAGTGCTGCCGACAGAACAGGACTAAACCTGAACCTTATGGCATCATGTCTAATGCCAGGCTTGGGCTGGAGGAGTTTAAAGCTCCTGAGTGGAACTGTGTTCTCTGCTCCATCCACTACTTTTGGGAGGAGTTGGGATGCTGATCATCCAGCATCCTGATCTCACTAATGCTCTTGTTGAATGCAATCAAATCCTCATGGCTATGCCCCATGAGTAGACAGTGACTCCAACAAAAGCAGGATAAACGTTTATCAAAGATTTCTGAATAAACAATGAATGAGCATGTGTCCCAATACTTTTGTCCACATTGTGTCTGGGATATATTAGACGGTACCAGTGATGATCAGTTGGTTCTGGGTGGGTGTGAGTGACTCTGACGCGAGTCAGTTTGTGATGCTGGAACAACAAGTCTGAGCCACAGCGGCTGAGGCCACCAGGTCGTGTAGAGTCCACGGCTGGGCAGGTCAGAGCTGTTTTGGAGACACAAGGAGGACTGGGTGTGTTAGCAGGATGGTCATAATGTTTTGGCTCATGTGATGTACTTGTTATATTTATATATACTTATTTATATATATATATTGTACTAGTCCACTGATGTTATTAAACATTCTCTTAACCTGCTTGTGTAGAACTGATGTACAGACGTGTGTTATATACGACATTCACAGCCGTGACGTGAACTTTTTCCCGTAAAAACAGAACATTAGCAGTGAAATGCTGTGAAAACTCTGTTGTCACGTTTTTGGACTGATGTCCAGGTGTGAGGTGACATTTTACGAGTAGAGAGCTCACAACATTACAGCTTAATACAACTTTTAAATAAAAACAATTAAACTGCGTAAAATGGAGTTAAATAATTACGGGCAGGAACAGCACAGTACAGCTTCTAGTGATTTCTGTGGTGTTTTACTGTGATTTCTGCTGTTTCTGTGAATCTGACTGTGTTTGGTGTATTTCTGTTGTTTCTGTGGATTTAGTTATTTCTGCTTAGTTTCTTAGGATTTCTAGTGATTTGTTCTGTGTTTTTAGTGAATTCCACTGTGTTTAGATTTGGTTTCTGTGGATTTCTACTGATTTCTGTTGTTTTTCTGTGTATTTTATACAGATTTTTGTTGTGTTTCTATGAATCTGACTGTGTTTGGTGGGGATTTCTGTTGTTTCTGTGGATTTAGAATTATCTCTGCTTATTATTAAGATTTCTAGTGATTTGTTCTGTGTTTTTAGTGAAGTCTACTCTGGTTACTGTTGGTTTTTGTGGATTTCTACTGATTTCTGTTGTTTTTCTGTCAATTTCTACAGATTTTTTGTTGTGTTTCTGTGAATCTGACTGTGTTTGGTGTATTTCTGTTGTTTCTGTGGATTTAGAGTTATTTCTGCTTAGTTTCTTAGGATTTCTAGTGATTTGTTGTGTTTTTAGTGAATTCCATTGTGTTTAGAATTGGTTTTTGTGGATTTCTACTGATTTCTGTTGTTTTTAGTGAATTCCATTGTGTTTAGTATTGGTTTTTGTGGATTTCTACTGATTTCTGTTGTTTTTAGTGAATTCCATTGTGTTTAGAATTGGTTTTTGTGGATTTCTACTGATTTCTGTTGTAAATTTCTACTGATTTTTTGTTGTGTTTCTGTGAATCTGACTGTGTTTGGTGGGGATTTCTGTTGTTTCTGTGGATTTAGAGTTATTTCTGCTTAGCTTCTTAGGATTTCTAGTGATTTATTCTGTGTTTTTAGTGAGGTCTACTCTGGTTACTGTTGTTTTTTGTAGATTTCTACTGATTTCTGCTCAGTGCCTGTGGATTTTTATTGATTTATTCTGTGTTGTGTTAACACTATTGTGTTTAGTGGTTGTTTCTGTGGATTTCTACTCATTTCTGTTGTGTTTGTGT
>BRDA01001099.1:0-25597 GCA_036984385.1 Crenuchus spilurus | reverse complement strand
TGTTTGTGTAGGTTTCTGCTGTGTTTGTGTAGGTTTCTGTTGTGTTTGTGTAGGTTTCTGCTGTGTTTGTGTAGGTTTCTGTTGTGTTTGTGTAGGTTTCTGTTGTGCTTTTGGTGAATTCTACATGAAACACTTGTTTATTCAAATTTCTCGTTCCACCTTAAATGCTGCAGCAGTTACATTGAGGCGCGTACCTGGTGATGGGCTGGATGATGAAAGCACTAGTAAAGGACGGACTCTCAGACCAGAGCTTCTGAATAAAAGTGTTCAGAAAGACAGAAAATGGCTGATTTGGGCTTTAATCAATGAGCTATTTCGAGCAGAAGTGTGACAGAGAGAACTTGTGGAACGGTGTAATATGTTCACTTTACATGTGTACAGAGGTCTGTCATGCCCTTCTATACCGTGTAACGTGGCACATCAATCTACTTAAGCCCACTGTGCCCTATCCTCTGTAGTACCTGTACATTCACACACATGTGCTCGCGCGGATCACAGCTATTCTCTCTGAGCGCCGAGTCCGTGGGGGGCTGACATAACAGCTCGCGGTGCGGAGAGCTTCCGAGGCATCCGGCTTTGATCCTAAGCGCCGCGTTTTTATCTCAGCCCCAGAACTGCACTCTCACCCAGGAGAAATCAAGATGTCAACTTAAATTGATTTAAGGAGAGCCCGGCTGCTTTCCTGCTCTGCGGCATTAGGCCGCTCTTTTCTCCGTTGGCGCCTTTGATCATCATCATGCTCGGCTAGAGCCCGTCTCTCCGGGTCTCCCGCGCGCAGCTCGGCCCTTTGCTGTGGACTCAGGCGGCCTGAACCGGCAGAAGAAGACAGGGTCCTAATCGTTATTCTCTCCCTTTCCTCCCGTTTCTATCACACACACAGCGCACAGTGTTTATTTTCCTCTGATGAAGACTCTGTTCCAAAGAGACTCGCACATGAAACAGTAAAACATTCTTTGATAACTTGCCCACAAACTCTGTGTCTCTTCTTCTCTCCTCTCTTTCCTCTAACCTCGCCCGGCCTCCTCTGCCTCGTTCTCCTCATCCCTCGCCCTTTGCCCTTCTCCCTCACCCGTGTCTGCTTCTGAAGAAGTGAATCATTCATATTTAGTGGACACAGCTCAGTAAAGTCCGGCTCAGGACAGACGGGAAGATAAACTGCTCTGATCTCTCCTCCGTGGTTGTAATGATGTCTGATCGAGTGGCCATTCATGCCTCGCAGTCACGTGGTTGTGTTGTGGTCGCTGTCATGTTGAGTACCTCACACAACAAAAACAACAGCAACCTTGCACATGAGCTCTGCAATTTTTTTTTTGTGCTTAAACATAGATCGTATTATTATTATTATTATTATTATTTATTGATTATTAATAAATATTGACAAATTATGATTAATATTTTATTAATAATTACTATTAATCATATACTATCAATAACTATGAAATTTATTATGAATAATAAAATAATAAAATGTATATTAATCATTAATAAATTATTAATACATTATTACATATTATTTTTTTTTTAATAAACTGTTAAAAGCATGTAGCATAAAATTATTAGACACTTCAGCTCATTATCACCAGTGTTACACATATGTTTGGACTGTATAATCAATTAATATTATTTACACAGAATTATACCTCATTTTTGAGCAAAAATAAGCAGAAATTCTGAATTATTTTCATAATAGTTACACTTAGAGGCATGTAAATAGATGGCTTATCACAGACTGGCACACAGACTCAAATGTTAATGTTTATGAATTTTATTATTAAACCTCTGATACCTCTGCAACTCACGAATACTGTGCACTGGATCGCTAAATTCTGCTGATATCTGCCGTGTTTATGATTATTTTGCTTCTGAAGTTTCTGGTGAGTTTCTATTGATTTTTGCTTTGTTTCTCGGGGGTTGTTTCTAGTGATTTCTGCCAAGTTCCTGGGGATTTCATGTGATTTCTGCTTTGTTTCTGCAGATGTCTGTGGATTTCTTTGTTTTGGATGATTATTATTGATTTCTGTTATTTCCAGGGATTTCATGTGATTTCTGTTGAGTCTGTGGTGATTTCCTGTGATTTCTGCAGATGTCTGGTGATTTCTGTTATGTTTCTTGTGATTTCTGGTGATTTGTAATGTACTTCTAGGGATTTATAGTGATTTCTACTCTTTCTGGTGATTTTGTGATTTCTGCAGATGTCTAGTGATTTCTGCTTTGTTTTTGAGCATTATTATTGATTTCTGCTATTTCCAGGGATTTTATGTGATTTCAGTTGAGTCTCTGGTGGTTTCTTGTGATTTCTGCAGATGTCTGGTGATTTCTGTTGTGTTTTTTAGGATTTCTGGTGATTTGTAATGTACTTTTGGGGATTTGTAGTGATTTCTACTATTTCTGGTGATTTCTGCAGTTGGCTAGTGATTTCTGCTTTGTTTCTCTGTATTATTACTTATTTCTGTTGTGTCTCGGGAGATTTCATGTGATTTCTGTTGTTTCTGTTGGTCTCTAGTGATTCCAACAAACTGTGTCTTTCTCTAATCTCACCCGACCCTTCCTGCCTCCTTTTCTTCTTCTCTCGCTCTTTGCTCCTCTCCCTCACCCATGTCTGCTTCAGATGCTCCAGTAATGAATTAAAAATGAGTGGAAACAGATCAGTAAGGTCCAGGTGGGGATAGACGGTGGCTGTAATGGTCTGATTAGGTGGGTGTTCTGTACACTTTAAGGAATTCCTAACTGAAGATCAGGTCTAAAAGTCTTGGGTGGGATATAAAATGATGTAAAATCTATTAAATGTCCTGCAATGTTACTATAAAATAATGTTTAATCATGTACATAATTACATCAAGAATCAGTTTAATATGTACTAAAAGAGTGGAGGGATGAGAGCACATTATCATATAATGGATCTGAACACTCATTTATTGGGCTGGAATGTGGCTGTTGGCATTATTGTAGTTGTCAGATAGTTTTGTGTTTCTTTCTTTCTGGTCACATACTTAGACGACTTTTTCTGCTCTACTGCCATCGCTACGAGATTTATCAGTGTTGCATTGAGCAACAAGAACATGAGTGAGGTCAGGATGTTGGATGATCACCACCCTCCTCATGCCCAACTCCACCAACTCATCCCAAAAGTGCTGGATGGACACAGTTCCACAGCTTTACAGCTTTATACTCTTCTGGCCCACCTGGCATTAGACATGGCACCAATAGGTTTATGTTTAGTCCTTTTCTATTGGCACTACTTCTCTACAGGGGATAGACAAGCCGGGTGCACTTGTACATCTGTACTACCATCGTTGTATCATCACATACTTTAGCTGGCTTTACTGAACACCATCCTTTCAGAGCACAGACATCAAATGCCTCCTTATCTGTTGTTTCACTGCTCCATAGTCATTGGTTTATGATCTCCTTGTATCAGCTTGTGCACTCTTCTGTTCTTCAACCCCCATGTTTCCTGTGACCTGTTGTGTGGTGGTGTAGAAGAGGATGCAGTGGTAGGATGTGGAAGATACAGAAGCGTTCTACATTTACTCGCAAAGGTTCAGGCAAACACTAGGGAGCTCTAAAGCACACGTAATCAAACTCAGATTAGGGCTGTGTGATAACGCAAGAGATGTGAAAACATGGACTAGACATGATGACAAGACATGTGAGGAACAAAATCCCAAGATATGAGAGCCACATAGCAGAATTTTTCAGAACTTGACGACCTGGGACATGCATCTTGGAACTTGCACTTTCTATGTTCTAGGTTTTTTTTTTTTTTTGCCAATTTTCTCCCATTCCCAATGTGGTAGTAGCCAGTTACCCCACCCCATCCAATGAGGCTCTCCTCATCACTTTGCACAGTCCATGACTCTAGGAGGGTAAAGACAAGCCTCCTCTGCTGCATGTGATACGGTCACCGCCTCTTTTCTAACTACCGCTGATACACCGTCACTGGGGAGCCAACGCGCTTGGAGGAAAGCGCAGGATTCCCAGCTCTGAATGGACCAATCAGTAGACACCTGAGCCAGCGGGCATTACAATGTGAGAGTGATGGGGAGAGAGAGAGCGCCATTTACCCGCCCAGAGAGATCACTGCCAATTTTGCTCTCTTGGGCCCCGGCTGTTGATGGCAAACAGCATGACCGGGATTCAAACTCGCGATCCTGTGGTCATAGTGTCAGCGTCTTAGCCTGCTGAGTCACTTGTAGCCCCCGTTCGTTCTGGGTTTGACGTGTCATTCTTTGTCACATTGTGAGTAACATGACACTTCAAAATCCGATTTGAGCGGGCAGAACAAAATCTGTACAAATTTTATTGTTATCAGATTTTAAACCTCTGAATGTGGATCAGATTAGCAAAAATCGGGTTTTTGACTGTCCAGGCTACCAAAAATCAATCTAGATAGGCCAGAAATCAGATTTGGTCTTTCTGAACCCTTCCTAAGTGTGTGTGTGCTCGCTAGTGTGTATATATGTAATCACTGCATGGATGGGATAAAGTCAGAGGTAAAATTCCTCCCTGTGTAGCACCGTTGAGTCGATTCTTCCATATAGAGAGAAAAAAGAAAAGAAGAGAAAAGACTGACTTTGTAGAAACTTTCTACTTCATGTGTGAAATGATTAGCAATTGATAAGATGGGAAAACCATTGGAACAATGCCTGTTTCCTCTTCTGTCTCTCTTTCTATCTATCTCAGGCTCACATTACCTGAGGAGCCGCCCAGTGCCCCTCCCCAGACAGTCATCGCCAGTGGCAGAACCAACCAGTCCATCATGATCCAGTGGCAGCCTCCTCCAGAGAGTCACCAGAACGGCCCGCTGCAGGGCTACATCATCAGGTGGGAGTCCACAGTCATGCACACTTCATCACACACACCTCCTCCTAGTGGCCTCAATACAGCTTTAATTACTGAATCCTGCACAGTCAGCTGGGCGGCCGTCTCTACAGGATCACCAGTGCTGAATTATCCCGAACAGTATCCGCTGGAGGCCAGTTTAACTCCGCGTGGTGTACATTGGACCCGGGTACTGTTAGAGTTAATGCTCCCCAGCTGTTCGGCTATGTATATAAATTGGGCACAATAGAAATATTCATTGCCGGTGTATTCCCCAAACGTAGCAGAGGAGCGGCAGACGGATGTGGTCTGTTTTTCATCACAGAGTCGTCCTAGAATATGACTGTTCACTCAAAGACGACGCAAATCCTCAGACGAGTAAAAAAACAGATAAATCACAGACAAAACAACTACTAGAGACAAATACACCACCCACGGCTGTACATAGTAATGAGAGCCAGATCAGGTGAGAATTAAGGGTGGGAGATAAAGCCAAAGATCAGCCAAAACATTAAAACCACCTCCATGTATCTCCATACAGGTGCACTGAGTGCTTCTACAATTACAGACTGAAGTCCGTATGTTTCTCTACTTTTTCCACCCTGTTCTTCAATAATCAGGACCCCCGCAGAGAAGGTGTGGATACAATCTCAACATCTGATGTGGTGGTGGTGCGTTAGTGCGCGTTACACTGGTACAACTGGAACAGACCCAGATTTTAAACACTATAACAGCTCTCTTGGCTTGGTGGTTAGTACACCTGTCACTGAGGTTTTGGGTTCTAGTTCCCTTCTGGGTGGAGTTTCCATGTTCTCCTCTTGTCTGCCAGGGTTTCCTCCCACAGTCCAAAAACATGGAATTCAGGAGTCTAAATTGTCCTGGTGTGTGTGTGCCCAGTGATGGATTGGTGCCTTGTCTTGGGTTTAGCTACCATAGAGTAATGCCCTGCCCTGTGCCCGGTGAAGGTAGGGCACTCACCATGACCCTGACCAAGATTAAGCTGAAGATAATGGATGGCTAGCTCACTGTTCACTCTGACAATCCTACCCTGTTGGTCAGAGACAGCAGCTCAGCACAGTTTGTGTTGGTCCTCTAGTCCTTCACTGGTGCCCACAGGACACTATCGGGTGGATAGTTTTCCTGGTAACGCAAAGCTCTGTGGAGGTTCTGACCACTGAAGAACTAACAAAGTAAACAGCGTAGCTGACAGACTACAGCCTGTCTGCAAAGTGCACCTATATGATGATAAAAAGGACAATGAGTGTAGATAAATGGAGGTAGTCTAAAAAGTTATGGCTGGACGTTAATGGTTTATATTGAGTTCTCACGTTTGTGAATAAGTTGAAATGGCCAAATGCAGCAGTGAAGCAATACATCCATCCATTATCTTACCTTATCTTAATCCTGATCATGGTTGCAGTTAGTCCCCTACCCCTTCACCGGGCACAGGGCAGGGCATTACAGACTGTACTAGCCAAGCTCAGGACAGGGCTGAAACAATACATATTTTTAAATGAATGAAAAACTATGAAGAACAATAAGAACAAATTCAACCACAACTCACCATAAATCAAACAAGCCACCCTAGCATAATGGGTTGGCATCCAGTCAGCTATTCATTACTATGCAGTTTGTAGACAGGTCTGTAGTGTAGAAGTCCTCCTGACAGGGACTTTGTCACTCTAGTCTTTTATTAATCATGCTGCTACAGCCATTGATTATTCTTAAAGGTGTTCTTCAAAGAAAACTGTATTTACTTTGGCACCGAAACGCTTGGTACATGGAACTGATATCCCATGACGCCACACAAGTCAGGCGAACGGTGTCTTCACAGCAGCCTTTCACATCATGACAGCTTTTCTCTTCACTAACCTCTCTCACACACTTCTCCGGCATATCGTGCAACTCGTCAACAGCTATGTTCCTCTTTTCTATCACTCTGTTCTTCTGTAGTTTTTATTCTCACCATTGGAGCCATTTTATTTCCCACTTGAATTCCAGCACCCACTGTGTGTAAGCTTCAAAAATGAAAAAATGGCCTGAGTAGCTCAGCAGGCTAAGACGCTGACACTGTGACCAGAGGATCGCGAGTTCGAATCCTGGTCATGCTGTTTGCCATCAACAGTCAACAGCCGGGGCCCAAAAGAGCAAAAATCGGCAGCGCTCTCTCTGGGCGGGTAGATGGCGTTCTCACTCTCCCCATCACTCACACATTGCAATGTCCGCTGGCTCAGGCGTCTACTGATTGGTCCATTCGGAGCTGGGAATCCTGCGCTTTCCTCCGAGCGTGTTGGCTCCCCAGTGACGGTGTATTAGCGGTAGTTCAAAAAGAGGTGGTGGCTGCATCACACACAACGGAGGAGGCTTTTGCTTGTCTTCACCCTCCTATAGTCAGGGACAGTGCAAAGTGATGGGATGGGTTAATTGGCTACTACTACGTTGTGAAGGGGAGAAAATTGGCCAAAAAAATGTTAAATAAATAAATAAATAAATAAATAAAATTAAAAAAGTAAATAAAAGGTGATCTCTACAGGCACTGGATGTACAGTTTTTGTATAAGATGTGTATAAGATGTGTGCCAATCAGAGCAGAGTGTATCAAATTATTCATTCATAAATGGGCAAATAGCTTGTTTCAGGTAAACTCCGCATTGTTGTAAATGGGTGGATGAAACCACATCTGGGCATTTTTCACCCCAACCAAAGCCAAATTCCTTCTATGGAGATTTCCTTGAAGAAGATGACCAGAGTATCATGTCCAAATACATTCGAGACCACTTTTTAAGTGTACTGTACTGTACTGGTCCAGGTACTGTCTGTCAGGTCTGCCGGTGGACTGCCAGATTAAAAACATCACAAACCCAGACCAGACCAACCTTCTGCTGGAGGACCTTATCATCTGGACCAACTATGAGATCGAGGTGGCCGCCTACAACGGTGCAGGTCAGGGGGTCTTCAGCCAGAAAGTCACGGAGTGGACCCTGCAGGGAGGTGAGGCTGCTCGTATACCTCATGTCCGGTATTGTAGGCAGTTTTGGTTTCTGCAGTGTAAACTCTCAGTATTGATCCACTCATTGGAACATTTGTCTAAAAGTGTTTTTGTGTTGTTTTACACTTTCTTTAAATCTCACTGCCCTGTTTCTTTTTTCATTCATTGCTGTCTTTTTTAAATGGGCCATGCTTCACAGTGCCCACAGTCCCCCCGGGCAACGTGCAGGCCGAAGCTGTCAACTCCACCACAGTTCGCTTCACGTGGAGCGCCCCGAGCCCGCAATTTATCAACGGGATCAACCAGGGCTACAAAGTAAGCACCTCCCTACTGTGCTTTGGTGTTCAGAGGGAAAATTAAGTCTGCTCTTGTATTAAAGGGATTGTTTGGTCAAAAAATCACATTTACACAGTAGTTTGGTGTCCTGTATTTGTTTATTTAGTTTACACTAAATTAGTTTAAAGCTGCCGTATAAAGCTGTTATTATTGTTACAGCTGAATAAGGAGAACGTGTAACTGTCATAAAGTGAACCTCAAACACTGTTGAGTCCTCCTTCCATCCAAATTCCACATAAACAAACCAGGAAACGAATACAAGCCAATTCCAGAATCCTAGACTGTTTTATAACAGTCTTGGCTCCGCCCCCAGACTTTACACACACCAATCGCTCATCCACCATTACAGTTCCTATTCAAGGTCTGTCAAACATCCTCTCAACATCATCCATTCAACTGATAACAGCTTTCCTCTTCACCTACCTCCTCTCTCAGGCTCTTCTATACTGTGCACCTTTTCTTTGTCCTTGCACTGTTTTTCCTCAGCTCTCCTCTCATTTCTCTTCACTCAACTCCTCTCTCAGGCTCTTCTCTTACATACTGTGCACCTCTTCTTTCTCTTCTCTCTCTCAGTTTTTCCTCAGCTCTCCTCTCATTTCTCTTCACTCATCTCCTCTCTCAGGATCTTCTCTTTTATGCCATGCATCTTTTCTTTCTCCTCACACTGTTTTTCCTCAGCTCTCCTCTCATTTCTCTTCACTCATCTCCTCTCTCAGACACTTCTCTTCCATATCATGCAAGTAAAATACTTTTACTTTTTAAAGAACAGTCAGAACAGAGCTTGGAACTGATTTTCTTCCCATGCAAATTTGGGCAAACACCCTGCCCATTCATTTTATATCAGCTTTTCTCTTTACCACCCTTCTCTCTTACACACTTCTCTTGCATACCATGCAAATCATCATCTCCTTTCTGCTTTTTCCTCTGTCCATTCCCGCTGTCAGTGGTGTCACCTCTCACCAGTTTTCATACACTCAAGCTGTTTTTTAATGTCCGAGTGCTCCCCACTTGTAAATTAGCCAATCAGAACAGAGCACATCGGAATATTCATGAGCTCATCATTAAAGTCAAACAGCTTGTTTCATTAAGAGGCAAATTCATAGGATTTCAAATGTGCATGTAAACTGAACGGAATAAACTGAAAACATCTTTTTTTAGTAAATTGTGTGATATTAGTTGTGCTGTGGTCCCCTTTCACAAGATGAATCTGATGACTGTGAACACATTCAAATAGACGGAATATTATAGGAGTATTCAATTTAATTTTGGTGAAGTGTCCTCTGAGGATGTAAGTGAATTATCTACTGATATCATATCTTTGTCAGCATAATGTTTGCACATCCAGCTGGACCTTCTTTTTGAGCCTGTGTGAGTGATGTTAATATAGAAAGACGTATCATCCAATCCAAAACCTCCTGCCAAATCCAGCCCGACCGCTCTGACTTCTGAATGAATATTTTACGCTCGCAGCAGTTCAAGGACAGCACATTTTTGCATATACAGTGGTGCTTGAAAGTTTATGAATCCAGCAAAAATTTGACCTGAAACTTCATGAGGTCCTTAAAGTAGAAAAATAGAACCAAATCAAACTAGTGAGACAAAATATTAGACTCAGCCATTTACTTATTGAGGGAAATGATCTTTTTTTACATGTCTGTTAGTAGCAAACATATGTGAACCTTTAGGATTACATTTACAGCATTTAGCAGACGCTCTTTTCCAGAGCGATGTACAACAGTGCTTTGTTCCCATAAGAGAATTATCTCTGCTAATAGAGACAGGTTAGAGTCCAAGCAACTCTTCAGTTCAGACATTGTTAGGACAGTCATTACTAATACCTTAGAAGGAAGGAAGATACACAATTATCCACAATATGAGCATAATAACGCATTACAACACAAGATTTAAACTAGTGCTGACTTAAGTGCTCCATAAAGAGATGGTCTTCAGTCTGCGTTTGAAGACAGTGAGGGACTCACTGTCAGTGGGAGTTCATTCCACCACTTTGGTGGCAGGACAGAGAAGAGTCTTGATGTTAGTTTCCCCCGTGTCTTGAAGGATGGTGGGTCAAGCTGTACTAGAAGGGGTCGAGGTGCAACTCGAAACTTGACCCTTGCATTCAGATAGAGAAGGGCTGGTCCATTTCTTGCTTTGTAGGCGAGCATCAAGGTCTTGAATCTGATGCGGGCAGCTACAGGAAGCCAGTGAAGTGAACGCAGCAGAGGAGTGACGTGGGAGAACTTGGGTTGATTGAAGACCAGTCGAGCAGCTGCATTTTGGATCAACTGCAGGGGTCTGGTGGCTTTTAGAGGAAGACCAGCCAGGAGTGAGTTGCAGTAGTCAAGTCAAGTCTTGAGATGACGAGAGACTGGACAAGCACCTGGGTAGCGTCCTGGTCCAGAAAGGGTTGGATCCGTCGAATGTTGAAAAGGAGGAACCTGCATGACCATGCATGAAATGATAGCTGGTCGTCAAGAGTCACCCCAAGGCTTCTTGCTTCTTGAGATGGCACGACGATGGAGTTCTCAAACAGGACAGGAAGTTCGAGATGCAGACCAGTCATTCCGGGAATAAATAGAAGCTCAGTCTTGCTAGGGTTGAACTTCAGGTGGTGGGTTGTCATCCAAGTGAAGATGTCTGCCAAACATGATGGAATATAGCTGGATACCTGAGTGTCAGAAGGAGGGAAGGAAAGCATCAGTTGAGTGTCATCGGATTAGCAGATAATTAGAAGGTTACATGTGAGTCAATCAGTGGGATGACAATAAGGTGTGGCTGGGTGCCCTGTTTTATATAAAGAACAGGGATCTAAGCATGTTAGTGTAAATGTGTCATGGCACAAAGGAGATTCCTGTGGACCTCAAAATAAGAGTTGTTGATGCTCATCAGTCTGAAAAAGGTTACAAAAGCAGTTTGGACTCCACCAATCCACAGTCAGACAGCTTGTGTACACATGGAATAAATTCAAGACCATTATTATCTTCCTCAGGAGTTGTCAATCAACAAAGATCACTCCACGAGCAAGATGTGTAATCTCCTGAAAGGTCACACAGGAACCCAAAATAACTTTGTGAGTTCACCTTCCAGAGAACATCAATGATGTGCATGGCAGGATTGCAATTAGAATAATGCTGCTCTGCTATTGGAGAGCTATTGGAACATTGACTGGTTGCCGGAAGAGAATAAATTATATTTTTTAATGAAACGCATCATGTTTGAGGAAAATAAAGCACTACATTCCAGCATAAAAAACCTAATCCCATCTGTGAAACATGGTTGTGGCAGTGTCATGGTTTGAGCCTGGTTTGCTACATCTAGGTCTGCAAGGTCACCCAAGGTAACCTCCTGAGTCTACAATCAGGAAAACACTGAACAACAATGGTGTGCATGACAGGGTTGTAAATTGTGCGACTCACATACTGTATATGTAATATTTGATACTTTTCCTCAATAGATAAATGATTTAGATTTTTTGTTATCTTTATCTACTTTCTAGGACTGATAAACTGATGTTTTAGAACAAATTTAAGGAGAAATATAAAAAATTCAGAGTTTATTTAAAAAAAGATGTTACACCGAAAAGCTGTAAGTGATCTTAAATAGACTTGCTTATGTCATTTACACTGTATGACATATAAACTTTGTTGCCTTTACTTTTGTCCATTTATTGTCTAATACAGTTTGAAGGCAAGTGTGAGATGTACACATGAGGTTTGCACAATTCTAATTGGTGAGATATTAGCATCCATGACATTAGCCTCGTAGCAAACACGTCTTGATTCATCAAATTCTGTATAAATGAGATATTTAACCAACGTGTTACTTTAATCTCAGTGACAGCCCATCGTTTTTCCCCTCAGCTGTTAGCCTGGGAGCCAGGCCATGAGGATGACCTTGCTTTGGTGACAGTGAGGCCCAACTTTCAGGACAGTGTGCATGTGGGCTATGTCACAGGGCTGAAGAAGTTCACAGAGTACTTCACCTCGGTGCTGTGTTTCACCACACCAGGGGACGGACCCCGGAGCCCACCTCAGCGCACCCGTACACACGAGGATAGTGAGTGTCAAAGCTCTTACACCAAAAATATTTCTTATTTAGCATATTTTCAACACTGCATTTGAACCCCACTCTTAGGGACTTTCATGATTAGCTACCTAGCCAACACATCCATATGGGCAGAATACTCATAGGGCACATTGAGGCTCACCTGAAAACACAGAACCCAGTGTGTGCCCACATGGACCACATACATAGAGCTACTGTGTTACATTTTTCCCATATAGACTTCCCATCCAGAGCACATGCCCAGCGTAGCCCTAGCTAGTCCACATCCAACCCATATGGGCCCTATTGGACATTTGCTTTCTGCCCCCTAGTGGCTGTTCTTTGCTCTTAGCACTCACCATATCTACAGTATGTTCAATGTATTTCTGTATAGTGGCAAAACTTAGTGAAAGAATATCATAAACTGCTTCGTATTGTACGAGGACTTTATTGGACACTCTATCCCTGAGTTAACCATGTTAACCCCAGCCCCAGGACCAGTGGGTCACCTGAGCTTCACCGAGATCCTGGACACCTCACTGAAAGTGAGCTGGAAAGAGCCACATGAGAAGAATGGCCTTCTGACAGGTATCTACACTGCACACACACCCTTCACTGCCCACCCTTGGGGAAAATAGACCGTTTGATGTTGCTGTATTGTTATAATGTAGTTTGCCCAGCCCACCACTCTCTCCCTCTGCAGGGTATCGCATCTCCTGGGAAGAGTTCAACCGCACAAACACCCGAGTCACACACTACCTGCCCAACCTGACGCAGGAGTACCGGGTCACAGGACTAACCGCTCTCACCACCTACACCATCCAAGTGGCCGGCATGACCTCCAAGGGTCAGGGACAGCTTTCATCCTCCACCATATCCTCCGGAGTGCCCCCAGGTGAGCCCCACAGTGGGTGAAAGCACTGTTGTAACACGGGTTATATTCAAAACATGCCATTTAATATCTACAATATTTAAATAGATTTCATCACACATCCATCACTCAACCTCAGCCTCAACCTTACTCTTAAAACTAATCCTGAACCTAAACCCAACTATAACCTCAGTAGTGTCAATTAGTTAAACCTTAAAATTTCAATAATGCTCCAGGATCAGGATCAGGATCAGACCACCTAGGCCTTCGCCTTTCAATGCTACCCGATCCACAATGCACTCGACCACCATTACTGCCCCTCCCACAGGTCGTGGGCCAATGTGAAAGTATACCCTTGGGTAAGGGTCTGCATACCAGGTGCTCGCCAAGGAGCCCCTCTTCCAGGCCTGGCTCCAGGGTGGGGCCCCGGTAACCCAATTCCAGCAATAGGGTAAGGAGTTTGGACATCCAGGAGAGACTCTGAGTGGAGCAAACACTATGAAGGTTGGGTGGTAATGATGCCTCCTGCATGATATCTCCCTGGTGAGGTGTTCCCGGGCATGTCCAACTGGGAGCAGACTCCGGGGAATATACAGGACAAACGAACAAGATTATCTGCCTGGGAATCCTCCCATATGAGCTGGAGAGGTGGCTGGGGAGTAAAAATCTATGAATGTTCAGTTTTGTTAGATCATGTTCAGTGCATACAGCATGAACTCAACAACAGCCATCACACTCTTAAAGGAGCAGCGCAAATTAAATTTCAGAAATGGCGTCCACTGGGGAGGCAGAGCTGCAGCTCAGTTTAAAGTGAATCTAAACACCTGCTGTTTTGGAGAACTTTCCATAATAAAAATTTCCTATAAATATTAAAAGAAAAGAGAAATTAATGTATTAAACTCAGTGTTATTGACATTACAAAGCTTGTCAAATGTCATGTTACGGTGACATATTCTGTGGTAAAGAAGATAAGAGTTGATTAAAGCAATGTTATTGTATTATTCGATATTCAGAAATATATTTTTTGTGTCCTTGTGAGGAGTAACTGCTCAACATGTGATTAATTACAGTTAAAATTGTATTTGACTGACAAAATTAATTAATATTAACATCTGATGAAGCTCTAATGACATATTTATTAAAAATGCTCATGTACAGCTTGTTTTCATGTGAAAGTCTTAATTTATTTGTCAGTATGAGCCTTGCTTAGTATGGTGTTAGCACTTAGTTCTTGTTCCCAGAACTGTTCAAGTGCTTATCACAGCCTTAAGTACCATTATTTGTGACCTTTATTGTAAAGCGTGACCAAAATGTCTTGATTGAAAGTTTAAAATCTGCACTCTTCAGCAGAACTCCTCTGTTAGAAGAAGCAAAGTGCTTCAGGGGGCTAGATAAGGTCTAGATAACCATCAAAATAAAGCATGACCCAGTATCCTCATGATATGGCTGGTGTGAAAAAGCTTTCTCATCTCCCTGTTGCAGAAATGCCAGGACCTCCCACCAACATTGCCATCTCCAACATTGGCCCGCGGTCAGTAGCCCTGCAGTTCAAACCCGGCTATGATGGCAAGACTTCCATCTCCCGCTGGAAAGTGGAGGCCCAGGTAATACAAACAGCCTCAGAGCATCTCATTTTTCTGTCTCTCCATGTATTAGCTGTGAATAATCCGAATATATCTGTCCTTCTCTCTTTCTCTGGGCTAGATTGGTGTGATAGGGGAGAATGAGGAGTGGGTCATGGTTCATCAGCTAGCTAATGAGCCAGATGCACGCTCTTTGGTGGTAGAAGGCCTCAACCCGTACACCTTCTACAGGTACCTTATACATGACAATCCCGCGCACTTGTTTATGCTGATAACAGTGTGTCCATCATTGCTAGTACAATCACCATTTAACTGTTCAATATAATAAACCATATGGACAGATATGTCCTAAACAAGCATCTACTTCCTTTCCTTGTAATATTGTTTGTTTATTTGGTGACAGAAGTCATTTACAAAAACCACACCAGAGGAACTGCGACCACACTGGTTTAAATAAGGTTGAATAATGTGAGAGAAACAAGAGAATAAGGTTGAGAATATGACAGAGAACACACACAGCCTTTCAAAATAAAAGAGGATGCCCCTGACCTCATCCAGGGACAAGAAAGGGGAGGTAAACAGGGCAGAGTAACTTTTAGAAAATAGTGCCATTTTACCGGCGGAGTATTGTCTGCGCAGGCAGAACTGTGAGGAACATCCAGCAAAGAGTCAATAAAAAGTCCCTTCACTGCTACAAACAATCACATCTGATGACTAATGCTGACCAACCCTGAAGAGGAGATCGATGGAAAAAGACATGCAGCCATTAAGAAACAAGTGATGACCTTAACGATCAAACAGCACAGCTGCCAGCCTTAAACAGCTGATTACAGGGCTTAGCCAATAGAAAGCCTAAATATCCCCCATAGCAGAAGCCACAAAACAACAGGAGTGCCCTCGTTACAATAGCCAAGCTCAATTTAACAGCTCAGTCAGGATCTGCACATTCAGTAAATGAAAGCAAGTTCAAGGTAATGTCATTGTTTTCAAAATGCTACATTTTGCCTGAAATTGGTTCTTGAGAAATGAGAGCATTTTCACTTTCAAGGGCAGCTGTGGCTTAAAGGTACACAAGGCAGGCTTGGGGCAGAATGGTTGCTGGTGTAATCATCTAAACCAGCAGGAACCTTTGATTTGAGGCACCTCAAAATGTGCCTCAAAAAAAATTATGGTTAAACAAGCTACAACAAACCCAGAGAAAAAAAAACCAAAATATACCTCAAGGACACTCTTCTTACTGGGGCGCAGTGCCACCTGGGGTGGGTCTAAACAGATACCCATGCTTGGCAGGTACATCACCCACGGGAACTCTCCATCAACTCAAGGCAGATAAGCCACCATACCAGAACTCACTTGGAACTACAAGTGACTTCCCGACACCCAGTGAACAACATACTGGAAGAGAAGCCGCCATACTGCACCAAACCTGTAGTTATGACCACAGCATGCCAGGATCGCTGTTTAAAGCCCCCTTAACAAGGCTGAGTGGAGACTAGGGACTGAGAAAGGGATATTTAAGCAATACAAGTCAGGACAGAGCAACAACCCTACAAAAAACGTGTCTGCAGATCAACTGTTAACTGAATCATTGTCATAGTACCACATCAGACCTCCTCACCAGAGTCCTTAAGAAAGCCAGTAACCAGCTGTAGGTAATACACTGATTGCTGATGCTGCAGAATGAATAGTAGGAGCAGGCGCCCCAAGGTCAAGTCAGTCACAAAGAAGCATCCCAGTTACTATCACGTTCTCAACTGTGGATCGTCAACTGATGGAAATTACCAATAAGAGGAAAGGGGCTCGCCCCAGTGACCAATAGCGACAGACTAATAGCAACAAGGGGGCCAACCGCAGCAGTACATCTGCTGAACCAGAGGACGTACCTTAAATGAACTATAGGAAAGGGGCCTGCCCTCGCAGACAATTGTCATTCTGTGGGGCTATCCCTTACATATCTAATTTGATGGCTCACGTTTTACCAATCTAAAGAGTCATAGACTTACAGTTTCATGCATATTTAACTGCTACATATATTAATTTATTAACCATTAAGTAGCATTTAAGTTAAAAGAATTTGGACACATCAGTAGCTCTTGTAGATTGCAGCATTTGAGGCCAAAGTTGAATTTTTATGATATTTACCAATGATTTTATGTTGTCGATACTTCAACTGAATGCTGTTGTACTTTTTGACACCTGTGGAAGAAGAATGACTCCCCACTTCCTAAATCCCAATTGCATTCCTGCTTGTAGGTTTCGTATGCGTCAGGTTAACATAGTGGGCACCAGCCCTCCTAGCCAACCTTCCAGGAAGATCCAAACCCTGCAGGCTCCACCGGACATTGCCCCTGCCAACGTCACCCTGCGAACGGCCAGTGAGACCAGCCTTTGGCTTCGGTGGGTGGTAAGTGTACATCCAAGTATTCATTGACACTTAGTCAAGAACCATTTTTTTGTGGGGTGAAACCTTAAACTGTCTGAGATTTTGCCACCCAAACCGACACCATGCAAGTGGAAAAGAAGTAATAGATAACTAGAGATATTTGATATGTTGTATTATTTGAGTAATGGTATTTAATTCAATATTTAATTAATTATAATTGAATCATTACAATTAATTAATGAATTAGTCTTGCCACTATGCTAGGCTTTGAACCCTAGTCTGCCACATGATCGGCAGTGTTGTCCACTACACTTTCCTGTGTGTTGCAGCCTTTGCCTGAGTGGGAGTATAATGGCAATCCAGAACTGGTAGGCTACAGGATCCAGTACTCTCGGGCTGGCTCTAAAGGAGGAGTCCTGTCCCACGTCATCTCAGACAGGCTGGAAAGAGAGTTCACCATCGAGGACTTGGAAGAGTGGACAGAATACGAGGTCCGTGTGCAGTCTGTCAATGGCATTGGCTCGGGACCATGGAGCCAGCCGGTCCACGCCAGAACCAGAGAGTCAGGTGAGAGTTGTCCCTTGTCTCTGTGGTCACCATCACTGTCTTCTCAAACTTCTCACATTTTTGGTGAAATTTGTTCATGTTCAGATTAAAATTGGTCACCTGAGATTAGTTAAGAGGGTTGGTATGATGTGAAGAACAGCTCCTGCTTGGGGCAGCCATGGGCTGGTGGTTAGGGATCTGGTCTTGTGACCTGGACTCGATCCCCATGCAAGACATGACTGAGTGTCGTTGAGATTGGCACATAACTCCCAATTGCTCCGCGGGCTCTGTGTAGGGACTGCCCACCACTTCAGGGCTTTGGGTACATGACCTCTAGTGTGTTCACTAGTGTGTGTATGTGTACAATTAAATGTGAAGGCCGAATTCCTTCTCTGATTGGTCCATGATTGTACGCTTTCACTTTCATTTATAATAAGACGATGCTACCGTAACCATTTCACTGCAGCCAGCAAACTGAATGAATACTAGCCAATCAAGGCAGAGTAAGGCGGGGCTTTCTGCCATTACATACTGCCTACCATTATTGCTGACATAAAGTGATTTTAAAGTTTTAATGTTGATCAGTTTGGCTTATAGCTCAAATTATTAGAATATTTCATTTGGAGTTTTCAGTAAATTTCTGTTCAAACATCATCAACGTTAAAACAAAAAGGTGTGAAATATAATCACATAATGAATATTAAATAGTTCACCCTGACTTTTCAAATGGATCTGTATTGCAGTGCCTTCCAGTGGGCCGGCCAACGTGTCTGCCTTTGCCACGACTTCCAGCAGCATCCTGGTCCGCTGGGGGGAGGTGCCAGAACCAGACCGTAATGGGCTTATCCTGGGTTACAAGGTTGTTTTTACTTCCAAAAATGTTTTCAGATTTATTTAACATTTGACATCTGAAGGGCAGCACAGTATGTCCCTCCTCTTTCTCTCTCTCTTTCTCTCAGGTGGTGTACAGAGAAAAAGACTCAGACTCAGCTTTACATTTCTGGGCTGTGGAGGGCAACACCAGTCACAGTGTCCAACTGACCGGCCTGGACAAGTACGTCCTGTATGAGATCCAGGTCCTGGCCTTCACACGCATAGGAGATGGCATCCCAAGCTCAACCCCTATCCTGGAGCGCACTCTGGATGATGGTAGGAGATCAAAATTCAACCATACGTCTATATGATAATGATGATGATGATGATTATTATTATTATTATTATTATTATTATTATTATTATTATTATAAACATTCTATTCAGGTACAACCTGAACTCCAAAACTTTTAGGATGCTGTGTAAAATGTAAACAAAAAATGCAAGGATTTGCAATACACACAGATGTTGAAAATTAGACATTTTAGCATTTCGTGAAAGAAATATGAACTCGTTTAGAACTTGATGGCAGCAACACATTTCAAAAAGAGGGTGCTAATAAAAAAAGAGCTGGACGAGCAATATGCAACTCTGGCAACTATGACTGGGTATAAAAATAACATTTTAGAGAGACAGAGCCTTCCAGAAGCAAGGATGAGTAGAGGTTCATCAGTTTACAAAACAAACGCTTCTAAAAATTGCAGAACAGATGTCCTCAATGTAAAAAATCTCTCCATCTACAATACATAATATAATCAAAAGCTTCAGAGAATCTGGGGCAATTCCTGTGCGCAAGGGACATGGCTGACAGTCAGTAGTGGATGCTTTTGATGATGCTTCAGACCCTCAGGTGGCACTGCATTAAAAACAGCCATTACTCTGTACTGTAAATCACTGCATGGGCTCAGGAACACTTCCAGAAATCACTGTCTATGTATTGTGGTCAGTTGAATCTGAATTTTTTTTTGGGAAGCATGGACGCCATGTCCTGCGGACTCAAGAGAAGAGGGAACATCCAGCTTGTTATGAGTGCACAGCTCAGTAGCCTGCATCTCTGATGGTCTGTATTTGCATTATTGTCTGTGACATTAGCAGCTTATGCATCCGGAAAGGCAGCATCAATGCTGAACAGCATACAGAACAACATATGCTCCCATCCAAACAGCGTCTCTTTCAGGGAAAGCCTTGCAAGACAATGCTAAACCACATACTGCATCCATCACAGCAGCAGGAGTCAGGGTCCTGAACTCACCTGTGCTGTCCAGACCTCATGAAATGAACAATCCAGCAAAGACCCAGAACTGTTGATTAGCTACAACAGACGAAACATAATTTCTCAGATGTTTACAGGCAGGGCGGCACGGTGGCTTAGTGGTTAGCACGTTCGCCTCTCAGCACTGAGGTCTTGAGTTCGAGTCCCCATCTGAGCGGAGTTTCCATGTTCTCCCCGTGTCTGCGTGGGTTTCCTCCAGGGTCTCTGGTTTCCTCCCACAGTCCAAAAACATGGGTGTCAGGTGAATTGGGTACTCTAAATTGTCTGTGTGTGTATGTATGTATGTATGTGTGTATGTATGTATGTATGTATGTGTGTGCATGTGTGTTCACCCTGCCCTGCGCCCAGTGAGGGGGTAGGGGACTAACCGCGACCCTGATAAGGATTAAGCGGGTTGGATAATGGATGGATGGATGGATGTTTACAGTCTGTAGTTAAAAGATGAAGGGATGCTACGCAAGGGTAGACATGGACCTGTCCCAACCTTTTTGAGATGTGATGTTGGCAAGTTCTATTTTTTTTGTACTTATTTATTTAATCAAATTTTTTATTTTTATTTTTTTATTTTTTTACAAAATGGTCAAATATCACCATCTGAAATGTGTCGTATGTTCTTTTGTGAATAAAACACGTCTCTGTGAGATTTGTACATCATTGTGTTCTGTTTTTATTTGCATTTGTTTACATTGTACACAATAGAACTGTGGTTGTATTATAAACATTACTATCATTACTGCTCACAGTGCCTGGACCTCCAGTGGGGATCCTCTTTCCTGAGGTCAGAACCAATTCAGTCCGACTCATTTGGCAGCCCCCGTCCCAACCCAACGGCATTATCCTTGGTGAGTTTCAGATCTGTGGTAACGCCCAAAAGGCAGCAGGACTTCACCGGTATGATTGTTTTTCTGATTATGTGCTCTGTGTCTCTCTTATAGCTTATCAGATCACCTACCGGCGAAACTCCTCCAACAGCAACTCGGCCACGGTGGACGTGCTCAGCCCCAGCGCACGTCAATATACAGCCACCAGCCTGAAAGCAGAGAGCGTTTATGTGTTCCGCCTTACAGCTCAGACCAGAAAGGGCTGGGGGGAGGCTGCTGAGGCCCTGGTGGTCACCACAGAGAAGAGAGGTGCAGATGAATGGCTAGAAAAATTGTCATTTTGCTTCATATTCAGTTTACATGGCTTATTCCACTGTAGTTATTATCACCAGATTAATTACACAGACCTCATTTCCACTGTCGAGCCAGATGGTTCAGTCCAGTGTTTAACAGTGTGATATCATTTAGTCAGCTGGGCAGCTGTTACCTGTTACTAGTCTTAAACCAAGCAATGTGTAATGATGATCGAACCAATAGGCTGAACCTGTCAGGTCTTTTTTTTAAATTACATTATATAATATTTATTTATTTAGACTTTTAAAAAGTAGACATTCAGGTCAAATTCAGGATAGAGATTATAATCATCCTAATGAGGCTTTAGGTCTATAGCCTAACTACAGTATTTATTTGTCTGTATTTGACTATTATTGTTATTATTATTATTATTATTATTATTATTATTATATTAATATTATAATGTAATTTATAATAATAATAATAATAATAATAATAATAATAATAATATAAAATAAATTATTATTATTATTATTATTATATTAATATTATAATGTAATTTATAATAATAATAATAATAATAATAATAATAATAATAATAATATAAAATATATTATTATTATTATTATTAACCTGATGAGGCTGTAGGACTATATATATCTAGTATTAATTTGCCTCTATTAGTTATTATTTACATTTACATTTGAGGCATTTAGCAGATGCTCTTATCCAGAGCAATGTACAGCTGGGGGTTAGGTGCCTTGTTCAAGGCCTTATTATTATTATTATTGTTATTGTTATTGTTGTTTTTGTTGTTATTATTATATTTGATCACTATTATTATCCTTGCTCTGAGATGCTGAGCTGAGCTCTACGTAAAGATGCTGTAATTCTCAGGGAGCCTTAGTATTAACACGTTTTTGTGTATTTAACGACATTTACATTCAAGTTTTCATTTCAAATGTATCTGTTTATTTCATATAAAAATCAAAATAAATTTTATCCTCCCCCACCAGCTCGTCCTCAGCCTCCCAGTCGGCCTGTGGTGCCCCAGGAGGACGTGCAAGCACGCAGTGTTGTGCTTTCGTGGGAGCCAGGCAGTGATGGCCTGTCTCCGGTCCGCTACTACACCGTACAGTACAAAGAACTGCCCAACAGCAACTGGACTGTCCACTCAGCATCAGTCAGCCACGAGGCCAGCTCCTATGTAGTGGACAAGTGAGTTCTCACTGTGATGCTTCTGTTAGGAACACAGTCAGTGTTCAGAAATATAAACACTGTTTTCTTTACAGACTCAAACCCTTCACCTCATACCAGTTCCATGTCAAGGCTACTAATGACATTGGGGACAGTGAGTACAGCGAGGAGAGCGAGGCTATCACCACTCTGCAGGACGGTAAGACTGACTGAACACCGGCTTCATGTCAGGAAAGTGACTTTAAATGTAACTTTAATTCATTAGAAGTACAGTGTTAGACTACAGTAACACATCTGCTGAGAAATGTAGGATGTTAGGGTCATTACACATCAAAATCAACATAGTTAATGTAAAAAATACAAAATATCATTTGCTTCCAAATTATTTTTAAGGCCTTAAAACTCCCATTTTTTGTCCAATTTTTATACAGCAACTACATGAAATAAATGCTAAATATGGCTGTTTTTGTGAAAGTGTCACAGTATGTTATGAACATCAAGCAGAAGATGTGTGTGGGTTATGTAAAAGAGTTTATTAACAGGGTAGAATCCAGAAAACAAGCTGATGGTCAAAACCATAACCATAGCTAAATGAACAAAAGGGGATTAGAACAAATGTGAGGTGACACTCTGTTTTCCCTCAGCCACTAACCCTACATTGAATATTTATGAGAGAGGTGTGAAAACTCATTTGAGAGCTTTATTCTTGTGAGAGCTCTTTGTTTATAGAGACAAAATGGGTCTTTTCCATGGCCACTAATCCTCCAATGGTATGTCGTGAATTACCATGTCATTATCACATGTATGATAGATTGCATGAGTGGGCGTAAAAAAGTGCAGCTCTCTGACTCGCAGTGAAAAATGTGCGCTCTGCTTATTTAAGCTCACAAATATCTAAAAATATGTTTTGAATCAACCTATCTATATTTAAAATGTGGACCCTTTAAAGTTTTCCAGGATATGTTTCGTTATGATTCTAGGATAAAATCTTGCAGTTATATAAGTGTTTTTGCAGAAGTTCTGTAATATCCTGCTGGTAAGCAAGCCAATGCCAGAGGGTTAATGAAGCCTTTGTAACAATAATATTAAGCAATGAGAAATGTTAATGTAGAAGCTTATACAGTAGAGCTAATGACAGTCTGATATGAAGCAGTCTGAATGAGTCCCTTCTGGGGATTCTGGGTAACACAGTTCCTACACATGCTACATGCTAATCAGGAACACTGGGAATTCTGGGGTTTGGTGTTCAAGAGGTGTCCGTAATAGAAGAGAATGAGGCTCGGATGAACATGGAGCATGACAGTATTCAAATGAGCAAAATCTATAATATGTTGTTCATATATTATTAATCTGTGATATAATAGCACACGTTTACTGCTGAACATTAAAAAATTTAGAAGAGTTTTTAGAATGTGTTGTCCCAGAAATCTTTTTTTAAGCTGCACAGCACTAAAGGGACATTATGTTGGTTCATCTTGCAACTCAGGTTTGTGCCTATCAGTAATCCATCAGTAAAGGGTTGCAACCAAAAATCAACACTTCAGCATTTCATGGCACATGATTTATCTGAAACTAAATATTACATTTTCAGCACAAAATAAGCAGAAAGACTTCTTTTAATTTCAGCATTTATATGACACCTGAAAAGAGAAAGTAATGAATCTCTAAAGGAATAGATTGTGGAAGCTGATCAGAGTTTAGAAGTTAACAAAAAAAAAAAAAAAAAAATATATATATATATATATATATATATATATATATATATATATATATAATTTGCATGTACTCTATATATATGTAAATGTATATATGTATATATTTATATATTAATTAATTTTATTTTAATTTAATATTTAGCTGATTAAAATGATTATTACAAATAAAAATTAATTATAAATAAATGATAAAAAAGTAATAAAATAATTATTAAAAGCTGATATATTAGCTGATAATAACTTATGTTAAAAGTTTATAAGTAACATTAGCATCAGCACAATAAGTGACACTTGTGATAGGGACTCAGAAGTGAAAATCCTTCTTTTCGTCCACAAGAAGACTCAATTATGAGCTTCTATAATAGCTGAAATAAGCCTGTGTCTGGTGGATCCAATGAGTGAGAACTTTATCTTTCATGCTTCATGAGGATTTGTGCAGTTCAGAAGCTGTTCATTTGTTTGCCTTCTTTTCAGCTCCAGACAAAGCCCCCACAATCCTCTCTGTCACGCCACACACCACCACCTCAGTTCTGGTCCGCTGGAAGGTAAACCTCCTCTCCTTTACTGAAGCACTGTTCAGAGTATTTAATGGAGCAAGGCTATGGACAAAAGTATTAGGACAACAGCTCAGCCATTGTTTATTTTGGTATTAGAGTTTATTCTGCTTTTACTGGAGTCACTCCAGTAGGGGTGTCCACAAACTTTTGGACAGGTAGTGTATATACTGTAGACTATCCTAATGTGTGACCAAGACATTTTAAGGCATGGCCATGGCTTATTAAGGCGTATGAATGAGATAGTTAAAGCATGGCAACAACTTATTAAGGCATTGGAACAAGATAGGTAAGTCGTGGCCACAACTTAGTAAAGTGTAGGAATAAGATGGTTAAGGTGTAGCCTCAACATATAAATACATTGAATGAGATCCTAATGCATGATCATGACTTTGTAATGCATGGGAACAAGATAGTTAAAGTGTGGCAAAGACTTGTTAAGGCATGGGAACAAGATAGTTAAGGCATGGCTATGACTTATTAAGGCATGGGAACAAGATAGTTAAGGCATGGGAAACAGATAGTTAAGGCATGGCCATGACTTATTAAGGTATGGTAAAAAGATAATTAAGGCATGGCCACAATTTTAGGTGAAGGAACGAGATCATAATGCATGAACACGACTTAATAATGTGTGGGAATCAGACAGCTAAAGCATGACTACTGCTTATTAATGTTTAGGAACAAAATAGATAAGACATTATTAAGCCATGGAAGTGAGATAGTTAAGATGTGAGAATGAGATAGTTAAGGCATGGGAACAACATAGTTCATTCATGGCCACATCTTACTGACATGACCAAGTCAAGACTACACATCAACTATTTTGTTCCCACACCATTTTGTATACATTTTTATAAAAAAATAATGCATGAAACTGACATTGTGTAGACTAAGGTGTCATATTTCTGACTCCACCGCATGTCCAGTATTAGTTTCAATTCACACTAGAGGATAGACAAACATCCTTTCATCACCATCCATTCAATTCATAACACTCACCTCCTCTCTCAGACACTTCTTTACCATACCGTGCACTTCTTTTCTCACATGTTTTTCCTCAGCTCTCCTCTCGCTAGTTTCTATTTTCAGCTTGAACTGTAAACAACCAATCAGATCAGAGCTCTTAATAATTAGTCATGAGCCCACCATAAAAGGCAAAGCAGCTTGTTTGCAGTAGAAGCAAATTGTAAAACCACATCTTTTTTTTTTTACATGAAGTCAGATGTCCTCTATGTAGAACAGAATTAAGTACAAATACTGTATCAGCATCAGATGATTAAGGTCAGGACTAAAGA
>BRDA01001098.1:0-10681 GCA_036984385.1 Crenuchus spilurus | reverse complement strand
ATGTTGGGTGGGGGTTTGGTTCCACTGGATTAGGGTTTGGCCATGTTGGGTGGGGGTTGGTTATGTTGAATTAGCATTTCATTGTATTGGGCAGGGATTTGATAGTTTTGGGTGGGGTATGGGTTGTATTGACTGGGGTTTTGGTTGTATTGGGTGAGGGTTTGGTTCTATTGGGTGGGGTTTTGGCTGTGTTCGATGGAGTTTTGATTATGTTGGGTAGGGTTTTGGTTGTGTTGGGTGAAGTTTTGGTTGTCTTGGGTCAGGTTTTGGTTGATTTGGGTCAGTTTTGGTTGTGTTGGGTCAGTTTTGGTTGTTTTGGTTGGGGTTTTGGTTGTGTTGGGCAGGGTTTTGACTGTTTTTAGTGGGGTTTTGGTTGGATTGGGTGGGGTTTTGGTTGGATTGGGCATGGTTTTGATGGTTTTGCATTTTTTTATGTATTGAGTGGGGTTTCCATTGTATTGAGTGGGGTTTTGACTGTTGTTAGTGGGATTTTGGTTGGATTGGTTGGGTTTTGGATGTACTGGGTGAGGTTTGGAGTTATTTGTATTGGGCAGAGTTTTTATTATATTGAATGAGGTTTTGGTAGTGTTGGGAAGGTTTTTGACTTGGGTGTTGGTTGGGATATATACTGTATTAGTTGAGGTTCTTATTGCATTAGGCCAAGTAAAAAAAAAAATTGGTGATCATCCTTTTTCACCAAAACTTTGGGTCGGGGGGGGAGGTGTTTTTTTTTTTTTTTTTTTTTTTTTTTTTGTTTTTTTTTTTGATTGATGGTAGAAAAGTATTGTGGCGGCTTTTTGGGGTGTCGGCCAATCAGATGGCTGCGTGTCGTACGGTATTTGCATAAAGTTCTCTTGTGTGTTTATGGGGTCTATTTTGTAATTATTTGGGGTCTTTAAGAGGAGATTTTTGTATGTGTAATGATTGTTAGTTGTAGTCTAGTGTCTATAAGTTATTTTTAGTGTTTTAATTAAGTTACCGTTAATGTGTGTCTTAGTCAGTTATTCTGTCTTATTTATAGAACCGGCCCTCCGTCTGCTTCTCTGTGTGTGAGTCTGTGCGCACGCTGCGATAATAATTATTAAAATATTACAGTTAGTTAAAATAATCCATTGTATTTTATTTCATTAGATAACAGGGAAATGAAACGAATTTTATTGGCCGACTGCAGTGTTTTTACGATGCTGGCCACTGCAAAAGCCATGAACAAAAACGACCGGCCATTGGTATTGACAGTGAAGTGTACTGCACATGTGCAGAATTGATTTGGGATCACGTCATTGGAAGCATGCAAAATGTGAATGATTCTAGGCCAGACGAGCGTGTTTGGCGTGCTTTTTAGAGGGTCGGGCGGGGATGATCACCAATTCTTTTTTTTTTACTTGGCCTAACGTAGAGTTTTGATTGTTGAATGTGACTAGGAGAGATGGATGCATTTACCATAACATCAGGCTGAAATGCGTCTTAGATCACCTTCTAAAGTGGTATGTTAATCTGGTGTAATTACATCTATGTTGTGTTTACACCTGTATTTTTAATGTGGATAATCCTGACACATATAGTATAAACAGAGAAGTTTCAAGTGAAGTCTAGTTTCATGACTGTTTGAAGACTCTAAAGTTACATGAAATTGTAAAGCCAGACGAGTTGAGGAGACTTTACAGTCTGCTGTGAGTTTCATGTTACTTTTAAAGTGAAGTCTGAGAAAATGTCATGTGACTCTTGTCTGCTCTTGATTTATCTGGCCTGCTTAAACAGCTCTGAAAAAGCCTGTTGTGTTGTGCAACAGCCGTGCACATATGGATGTGTTTGAGCTGTGGAGCAGCAGTAAAGCTCTGATGTTTTAGCCCTGTGGAAATGTGAGAGATGGTCATAAACACAGGAGACCTTCCTGTGTGCTGAGGATCTGCTGTAGAACATTACATCCACACATCACAAGCACGTTTACTCAGAGATGCTCAGGAGTTTCAGCTAAAAACTGCTAGAAAATGATTGTGTATTTCACATTTTTGACAGTTTTGAAACTTTCAACTGAGAGAGATATTACATATTACAACCACCTCTTTGTATTTACATCATATAGGTCATCATTTACAGTCTGTAGTCCCTCTGTTTCTCTGTAGACTTTATTAACCTCCTTTTCCCATGTTCTTCAAAGATCAGTGACACTGACGTGGTGGTGGTGTGTTAGTGTGTGTTGAGCTAATATGAAAGGATCAGACACAGTAGAGCTGCTAGACATAGTAACATTGTTCTTCAAGGGTTCTTAAGTAAAGAAAATGGTTCTACTGTTAATAAGACCATGAACACATGGGCATGATGAAAGGGTACTTCAAATTGATGAGGAATGCTCTGTAGATGGATCTATATACTGGACTTTTGGAAATGGTTCTATATAGCACCAAAAATGGTTCCTCTATTATTATAAGCTTTACATCATAGCAATAGCAGAACCTTGTTGGGCACTATATAGAACAATTTTCCGAAATGTTCTGTATAGCACATTCCTCGTCAATCTGAAGAGCCTTTTCACCATGCAAAGAACACATTGGATTCTTTAAGTGTTCATAGTTCTATATAGAACCATTTTGTTTACTAAAGAACCCATAAAGAACAAGGTCCTCTAGTCTTTCATTGGTGGTCCAATAGTGACATTGAGGTGACTCAGCAGCTCTGCTGTGTCTGATCCACTAGAACCAGTGCACCACACACTAACACACCACCAACACATCAGTGTCACTGCAGTGCTGAGAATGACCCACCACTCCAGTAATTCCTGCTACATAGAAATACAGAGAAACAGATGAACTACAGTCTGTAATTGTAGAACTACAACTGCACCTGGTTGGTCAGTGGAGCTGATATAGACAATGAGTGTAGATACAAGGAGTTGTGTTAGTGTGTGTTAGTGTGTGTGTGTGTGTGTGTGTGTGTGTGTGTTCATTTAAGACTAATAATGACCTATAAACACATTTTATATGATGCACATTTGTTGAAAAAATGTCATATTTAAATGAAGCAAATGCACATTACTAACCATTAATAACCAACATATGGTACATCTGTATGAGCCCAAGTCTTAATGTAGCATAATATGGTTGATTAGGACAGCATTAACAGTTCTACACTCACACCAACATTTCACCCAGAGAGACGACTTCATCTCCAGATGCTCGTCTGCTCGCCAGTATTTCCCATAAACACACCCTACACATGTTGTTTAATGTGTTGTTTACAGTTTCATTAATGTTTATTTGGTTGTGTTGTTCAGTTTAATGGTGGTTAAAGGTGGACGTGAAGGGGGTCTGTAGGGGATGAGGGAGTAGAAGGGTTATAGAAGAATATAATGTTTTCCACAGGCCGTTAATGAAGCATATGGGGAGCACATTGGAGAAATGTAGTAAGGGGCTTTTAGGGGTGGGGGTTATGGGTAAAGTGCCATGTGTTGTAAATGCACAATGTTATTCTCAGACGCTCTGTTCCAAATCCATCTCCTTGTGAATCCAGCTCAAGTTCTAAAGAAATGCTCATAACCAGGCTGGGGAGGCCTTATTGATATTTTTTTAATTTAGTGACTTAAATGCTTCAACCTTGTGAACTACAAGCCATATCGCCCCCTACACTTCCTGTAGAGTATTACAGTCTGTCAGAATGACTATTTGGAGCATATGAACATTATAGAACACTAGAACTCTACATTTACGTGTATTACCTTTGACAGATGCTCTTATCAAGAGCGATGTACAAAAGTGCTTTGTTTTCATTAAGAGAATTATCTTGATGGATAACGCTACAGCCAGCTGTAGTCACAGAACATGAATGAATGAACATTACACTTACATAGTGCCTTTCTCACACCCAAGGATGCTTTACAATCAACACAATCCATTTACACCCAAGACCTCACCTGAAAGGTGAACGTGCTAACCACCAAACCTCATGCAGATCTTACTGAGGGTCTGTCAGACTAGTAGATGTGCTTTAGGACGTAATTTGTGGATGTTACTTCTTCAAAATAGGATTTGATTGAATTATTGTGTCAGATCCAGTTTTATTTGGAACTGTTTTTCTCTGTAACGCTGAACAGGTCGGGCATGGTGTGTGTGTGTGTGTGTGTGTGTGGTTCTGCATTTTTGTGGTGCACAGGAATCATTCAGTGTGTTCTTGACGTACTCTGTGTGTATTTCTCTGTTAATCACTGCCAGCCCACTGCCGAGGAATTTTCCAGCAACTCACACAATCACTCAGACACACACACACACACACACACACACACACACACACACACACACATACATACAGAGCTGAGACAGACTTTGAAAAATAATATCCTTTATTTTAACAAGTGATTCTTTTCAACAAAAACTTACTGATTAAGCCCTTAAACTACAGCCTCTTTACTCATTAATCATTAATCAACTGTGTAAATAATTGTAATATGGTCTTTATTTTAGGTTCTAAAGTAAACATCCTATAGGTGAATATACCTATACTGAATATATAATATATATGTGAATGAACAATGTACAGATTTATTATTTAGTTACTATTGTTAATTATTCATGATCTATTATGAACTATACAATACCCATTGCAATTATTCAGCATCCACTAAGAATGATTCAGTATCCACCATTAATTATTCAGCATCCACTATGAATTATTCATCATCCACTATGAATTATTCATCATCCACTGTGAATTATTCAGCATCCACTGTGAATTTTTCAGCATCCACCATGATTTATTCAGTGTCTACTATGAATTATTCATCATCCACTATGAATTATTCAGCATCCACTGTGAATTATTCCCTATCTGTTATGAATTATTCATTAACTACTATGAATTATTCATCATCCACTATGAATTATTCAGCATCCACTGTGAATTATTCCCTATCTGTTATGAATTATTCATTAACTACTATGAATTATTCATCATCCACTATGAATTATTCAGCATCCACCATGAATTATTCTGTGTCTACTATGAATTATTCAGCATCCACCATTAATTATTCAACATCCATTATTAATTATTCATCATCCACCATTCAGCATCCACTGTGAATCTTTCAGCATCCACCATGAATTATTCAGTGTCTACTATGAATTATTCATCATCCACTATGAATTATTCAGCATCCACTGTGAATTATTCAGCATCCACTGTGAATTATTCCCTATCTGTTATGAATTATTCATTATCTACTATGAATTATTCATCATCCACTATGAATTATTCAGCATCCACCATGAATTATTCTGTATCTACTATGAATTATTCAGCATCCACCATTAATTATTCAACATCCATTATTAATTATTCATCATCCACTGTGAATTTTTCAGCATCCACCATGAATTATTCAGTGTCTACTATGAATTATTCATCATCCACTGTGAATTATTCTATATCTGTTATGAACTATTCATTATCTACTATGAATTATTTAGTATTTACTTTTTATCTGAGTATATGAAGTATTCTATGAATTATTCAGTAGATAGATATGGATGGATTGTTTAATAGATATTGTTGCATACCTTTAATGTATTAATGAAAACAATGTTTACATGTAGGTGTTAAGGAATGTACCTTGTAATGTACCTGTATCTCTCTCTCTCTCTCTCTCTCTCTCTCTCCCTTTCCCTCTCTTCCTCCTGCAGGAGTTGCACAGCAGTGAGTCGAAGGATGGTCAATATGTGGAACATCACTGCCCCCTAGAGGGTAAATGGAAAAATGCATCCTTCACTTTACAGCATTGCTTATTTATATGTACTTTAATATAACTTGTATACATACAATATCAGTTAAAGGTTTTGACATACATAACTGAATATGCTTTTAAGGACATTACTTCCAAAAATCAAGATCTCAGTATACAGTCTTCTGCAAAAGCCCTGCTTAATTCCCATGTTTTGTTGCTGTTGTAAGTGTAAATAACTGAAGTCATCTTATTCAGAGAACAAACTTCTTCTCATTTTAATGCACACAGACTCTATATTTGAAGAATTTTACATTCTGGAATAACAATAGAAGGTAAAGTGTGACCTGTGTAAAAAGTGATGGCACATGGTGATTTGACTAGGAGTTCACATACTTTTGCACACACCTGTATTTGCATGTTCAGTTGAGAAATGTGACTTGAGTGAAGGTTTTTGTTATTTCATAAGGTATATATCACTGTTATTCAGTGAATTGTATAAATAAATACATTATTTACACTTTAGAAAAATACTGAAAATACTGTATGTGCCATCACTTTTACACACATCAAAATGTTTAATTATTCAGTAAATAAACAGTAAGTATGCATTCAACTTTTTAAAAAGTTTGGCCTTTGGAATATACGATTGGCCCCACTTGTATTTGTGATTTTACACAGTAACTATATGAAATAAATACAAAATGTTGATATTTCTGTAAAAGATCCCCTCAAAGAATCAGAACATGTGTTTTACTGCTGAAAACTAGTAGGAGGTATAGTATTTTTAGACCCAGAAATCATTTATTTTGGGCTGCACAGCACCGAAGGGACATTATGTAGGTTCATCTTAGAACACAGATGTGTGCCACAAGAGGGCGCCTTTGAGCTCAGTTCTATTTGTTTGGGACTTTTAATTGTTTGAAACTGAAAATCAGCATGTATTCCACACTTGCTCTACCTGAAGATATGACACATGGTTTATTTAAAGACTAATCTTTAATTAGCAGCTCAAAATAGTCAGAAATTAGTAGAAAGAAGAGGGTTTCCATTTCCATATGACTCCTCCCTTTGTATCACAGAAAAGAGGAAAGTAAACAATCTCTGAATGGAAGAAATAGATGCTGTAACAGTGGATGGGTTCAGGTTAACTTATGTTTGTGTGTGTGTATGTGTGTGTGTGTGTGTGTGTGTGTGTGTGTGTGTTTGTAGTGGTTCTGCCCCCTGAGAAAGCCGAGGGCTGTGAGAGTTCTCTGCAGTTTGTTCAGTGTGAAGAAGGAGAGCGAGAAACCAGTAAAGGGAGGAAACGCATCAGCCTGGACGTAAGAAACACATCCTTTCACGTTTCAGATGTCTCCCAGATTACAGGCTCCAGATAATCCTGAACCGCTGCCACTGCCAACACAGCGTAACTGAGAACTCAGCTTAAAAACCTCATTTCCTGGAAGTGGAAGAATGGGATCTTTATAAAGCCTCTAAATTTTCCTCTCCGTCCTTCATTCCTTCCCCTCAGAACACACAGAAACTCAGAGCTTATAAAGATTTCAGCTTTCTATGATGAGCGGATTGTGATTTGATGTACATGCTCCCCCTGCTGATCATGTGTGTAACTGCATGTAATGTGTGTGTGTGTGTGTGTTCAGGAGTTGCAGTGTGATGTGTCCATGGAGGATGATAACAGGCAGGAGTGGGTCTTCACACTTTATGACTTTGACAACAGTGGCAAAGTGACAAAAGAGGTGAGATTTTACACAATCTGCCCCAAAATGTCCTATTTTATAGCTCCACCCACAAGTGTGTTCTTAAATAGCTCCACCCACAAACTCTTCTACTACATAAAATTGTTCCCATTAAAGGTTCCTGTTGATATATGAAATGATCCTAATGGTTTAATGGGTGACCTGTAGTTATAGGCTCATCTACTGGGATCCAGGGGCGGTACTAGGCCCGGCCTACAGGTCTTTTATTTACGTTAGTTCCAGGTCTGTTTTTGCCCTGGACTGATGTTTTATACTGAGGGAGACCCCCTGTGGAATGATGTTTTGCTAAGCCCCAGATGATGTAAGTCCTGGGTGTCATTACATTCTAGGCATGCAACTGCTGGGATTTGGGTTCTACAGAATCAAGTGGTCTCCAATGGTATCTGTAAGCTAATTCCAGTTAAAGTCCCATTACTTGGCAGACACCATCACAGCAGGGGCATAGCTTCGCCCAAAATGTGCTCTTCTGTAGTTCCACCCACAAATATTCTCCATCCACAAATGTGTTCTTTAGTAGCCCCACTCACAAATTATTCCACCCACAAGTATGTTCTTTAGTAGCTACTCTTGCTAGGTTGGACAAGCTTTACAAAGCACTGGTAAAAATCCCACTTAACGTAATAAGAAAAACACACTTCAGTTTCTATATCAATACCTATATTTAGAATCTCATTTAACCTTTTAATGTAATCTCCTTTAACATTTCAGTGTTATCTTGTTTATCCTTGTATTATAAGCTCGTTAAACCTCTAATTGTAAGCTTGTTAAACCTCTTATTGTAAACTCGTCATACCTCTTATTGTATGCTCGTTATACCTTATTGTAAACTCATTATACCTCTTATTGTAAACTCGTTATACCTCTTATTGTAAACTCGTTATACCTCTTATTGTAAACTCGTTATACCTCTTATTGTATGCTCGTTATACCTTATTGTAAACTCATTATACCTCTTATTGTATGCTCGTTATACCTTATTGTATGCTCGTTATACCTTATTGTATGCTCGTTATACCTCTTATTGTAAACTCGTTATACCTCTTATTGTAAACTCGTTATACCTCTTATTGTAAACTCGTTATACCTCTTGTTGTATGCTCGTTATACCTTATTGTAAACTCATTATACCTCTTATTGTAAACTCATTATACCTCTTATTGTAAACTCGTTAAACCTCTCATTGTAAGCTTGTTATACCTCTTATTGTATGTTCGTTAAACATTATTGTAAACTCGTTATACCTCTTATTGTAAACTCATTATACCTCTTATTGTAAACTCATTATACCTCTTATTGTAAACTCGTTAAACCTCTTATTGTAAGCTTGTTATACCTCTTATTGTATGTTTGTTAAACATTATTGTAAACTCGTTATACCTCTTATTGTAAACTCATTATACCTCTTATTGTAAACTCGTTATACCTCTTATTGTAATAATAATAATAATAATAATAATAATAATACATTTCATTTATTATGCACTTTACATTTGCAAGCAAATCTCAAACTTGTTAAACCTCTTATTGTAAGCTTGTTATACCTCTTATTGTATGTTCGTTAAACATTATTGTAAACTTGTTTAACCTGTTATTGTAAGCTCGTTAAACCTCTTATTGTAAACTTGTTAAACCTCCTATTGTAAGCTCGTTTAACCTGTTATTGTAAGCTCATTAAACCTTATTGTAAGCTTGTTTGACCTGTTATTGTAAGCTTGTTTAACCTCTTAATGTTCAATTATCTTGTTTAGCCTTGTACTATAATCTCGTTTAACCTTGTACTAAAATCTCATTTAAACTCATGTGAAACTTGTCCAGACTAGCAGTGATTGCTTTGAAAGAATGCATTTATAAACTGAGTGTGAATCAGTAAAAGCTCTTCTACGTGTAAGATCACTGGTTTGAGTCAGTAGCCCTTGATGGTTTGTTTTATGTGTGTGTTTGTGTGTGTGTGTGTGTGTGTGTGTGTGTGTGTGTGTGTGTGTGCGTGCACACGTGTGTGCATAATTAGGACATGTCCAGTCTCATGCACACTATCTATGATGTGGTGGATGCCTCAGTAAACCAGTCGTGCCACAGTAAGAGCAAAACCCTTCGAGTGAAACTGACTGTCACACCGGACCCCAGCAACCGCAGGAGAGAGCACACGCACTCGGGCACAGGTAACACACACACCTGCACACAGATCATCCCCTTTATTAAGACTTTATTAAGGTTTTAATGTGAAATAGTGATCACCTGTGATCACAGCTTTATTTCTAACACTTTTAGCAACACATTTGATTTCAGCAAGTCATTGAGTTTTTAAATGTTATTGTTGTATCACTACGTGTTGAACTCTGCTCTCTGTGTCCTCAGAAAGAGACTGGAGCTGTAGCCGTGTGGAGTCTGGTCAGCAGGAGGAAAGCCGTGTAGCAGACAGACGACACTCCACTCACATCAGGTCAGACAGACATGGCTGCACACTTGGGCTACATTACCTACATCTATCTGTCTGTTTGTCTTTCTGTCTGCCTGCCTGTATATTAGTCAGTCTGTCTTTCTGTCTCTCTGTTTGTCTCTGTCTGCCTACCTATCTGTCTCTGTAACTGTGTGGCTGCCTGTCTGTCTTTCTGTCTGTCTGTCTAAATATGTAGAAGTCATAAGTGTGATATACATCCATCTTAAATGAGAACTGTTCTGTTGTTGTTTCAGAGGACAGGTCATTGTTGACCCTCCTGAGCGGAATCATTACTGTGTAGATGAAAACACAGAGAGGAGGAATCATTATCTGGATCTGGCTGGCATTGAGAACTACACTTCCAGATTTGAAGGTCAGTGAGATACTGTATTACAGAAGATACTGTATAGTAAAGCAGGTGATTTTTCTGCTCTGTGATGTTTGTGGCTGGGCTGTGTGGTGTGTGTGTAAAAAAAATATATATATACAGGGGTTGGACAATGAAACTGAAACACCTGGTTTTAGACCACAATAATTTATTAGTATGGTTTAGGTCAGGGGTGCACAATACTTCGATCGTGATCTACCGGTTGATCGCTAAGGTAGTGTGGGTAGATCGCATGACATTAAAAAATAGACGTCAGCCTATCATCCTTCCTTGCTATAAAATTTGTAGACTTACAGGGAGACATACAGGGAGACCAGTCGAGCACTCGGGCCAAGCAGCTCAATCTGTATCATATTTCACTTTAGACCGCCCACAAGCTCATCGAT
>BRDA01001097.1:75520-96233 GCA_036984385.1 Crenuchus spilurus | reverse complement strand
AAACCTGTGTTGTTTAGGTGACTTCTTACCACATGTCTATATATATATATATATATATATATACATAATGTTATCTTAATTTTAGACATCAAAAAGCATTTGCGGCTCCCAGTGTTTTCTTTTCCGTGGAAATTGGGTCCAAATGGCTCTTAGAGTGTTAAAGGTTGCCGACCCCTGGCTTAGGTTGTTGTTGTTACCATTCATAGTTTCCAGCCTTGAATGTCTTCACTATGTCTCCAAAGGGTTCTGTACACCATTCTTCAGTGGATTTGTTGTGTCCAAACAAAGTAAAGTTGATCACAAAATCACCCATTCTTGCACATTTGTGATTGACTGTTGTTGTAGTCGGCTATGCTATCGCAGGTTGTCAGTCAATGTATATTTACTGTGCTTGTAATGATTACCATCATTACCATCATACCATCAAGTTTCTTACTGATTCTACTTCACAGGTGTCCTGATATAAAGAATTAATGTCCTCCTGTCCTCCAATCAGAAAAGAATATTTCTTATGTCTGGGGTATAACTCATAATAAATAAACCTGCAGTTTAAAGAGTTACAAGGCACCACAACAGCATTTTTATTTATGTGAACTAGCTTTCATTCAGGAACAAATAATGACCAGAAAAATATAAATTAATAATAATAATAATAAAAAACTTGTATCAGAAGGATTAAAGTAGAAGATGTACTTTGCTGTAGGTAAACTACTCATCTTTCTGTTACAGTGGAGAATGACCCTCACTTCATTGTTCACCTGCCTAAGAACAACATGGATGTTTGTTTCAACATTGACTCTAAGCCAGGTCACATACTGAACCTAGTATCTGACCCTGGAACAGGTACAACAGGAGCACCTGAATAGCATCCAGCAGCTTTTTTAACAATTACTTTTCATGTACAATATGTCTACTCTTCTGTTGTTTTGAATATAAACAGGGGTCGTAATCAATGGCCAGTTGGTTAGCGGCAAAAAGATGAAGAACAACAAATTGAACACATATTTTGGCACCATCTCCATATACTCCAAAGAAGTAGGGGTAAAGGTGGTGGTGAGGACCAACAAAATTGAGTTGATGGAGGGTAAAAATAATCACTTGTTCTCCTGGGCAGCCACATCCAACATTAACCTCAACAGGTACTACAGAGCTCCAACTATGGACACTACACAAAATTATATTACACTTGTAATATATAGTGGAACTTTAGTTTTGTCATTAATCCATTCTAAATTGCCTGATGATAACCAATATGAATGATAACTGAAGCAATATTTCTCATAGGAAATAATGTAAATCCAATTAATCCGTTCCAGACATTCCAAAATATTAACAAAAATACATTTTATATAGAATAACTATAGTTTTATATTCAGAACACAATGAGAAATAAATACAAAAGACTAATGAAACTGATAAACATTTAACATCACTCTTACAGGTTTACACTCCATTTTCGAGTGTGTCGGTGTGGTCCAGCTGCAGCCTTTGTTTTGTACACCCGTTCTTGGCCGATTTTTGTTTTCACTCTAGTTTTCAGGCAGTAGCACTGTGCCGTCAATTTAGTGTGACGTGTTTTAGTTTGTTTTGAGTGTTAACGATGAGAAACAAAGCCAGAATTAACTATAGATGGATAAAGACCTAAATTCTTTGCAATCTTGGGCTGAGAAACTTTGTCTTTGATCTGACTGACAGTTCTATTAGGTGTGGCATGAAGTGATGAACCACAACCCATTCTGACCTCACCTGTGAAAACCTAATCATAAAACCTTTCAGAACAGCAGAACTTTTTTGAGTGTGTTGCAGGCATCAATTTCTTATTTTTTTGTATGTACTGTAACTAGAATTAAGATAAATTCTGAAAATATTTGTCATTTTCAATGTTAAATAAAAATTCCAATTAACAAATTACAGACTTTATCTGTATTTTTACTTTATCTGAAATTTTTATTGCATTTTTAGAAAATGTCACAACTTTCTGAAAATCAGGTTTATACACTGTAGCTATTTTTCAACTTAATAAAAAAATTGAGTTGTATGATTAATTAATATATATATATTAAGCTCATTACAGTAATACATGCATCTGTTTTGCTTGTCAGGGTGAAGGTGTCCATAGAGAAGGAACATAAGGTCACTGTAAAGATCGATGACAAGATCTCAGTGATGGTGCTGCTGCATCGCGTGTGGAAGAAGCATCCATTTAACGTGGACTTCCTGGGCTTCTACACACCCGATGATAACCAGTACTCTTCTCAGGTCCATGGCCTTGTTGGTGCGTTTGAGGTTTTTAACCCTTTATCACAGTGGACATAAATCCCATTTTTGCCTAATGTTGGGGGTCCTTTCAGGGTCTCTCTCTATTTTTTTTATAACATTGATGGATTAAATGTCAATGGCTATGTGCACAATCTACAAACCCAAACAAGCAAGCTAGTTAACAAGCAAGCCAAGCAAGCTAGTTAACATTGTTAAAACATGTTTGTTGTGTATAAACTGACATTTTTTTAATTGTGGCAGTTGTAGAATTATTTTTAACATGATTAGAGCTGAAGTGCAGTGAGTTTTGTTTCAGCTCGATTGCCGTTGTGAGGAGGTGTGTACAGATGTAGCTGGCAGGGTCGGCTGGCTCCTCCTCTTTCTTATCTACCCACACTAACTGAACACACACTCATACCACTGCACACACCAAACATTTAAATCACTGGAATGCTAACAATGTGATAGTATGTTCATGTCTCTGACACATTTGATTACATATGACATACTGTTGTAAAACAGGGCAGTTTACGAATGAGCCTGAGGTGAAGGTGTTTGATGTGCATGAAGGAACTGAGCCAGAGAAGAAGCAGGCCACCATGGAAGTGAAAGGCAACAAGCTCACAGTCACCAGGTAGCCCACAACACACTTTTCGCTGCCCCTACACTGGCTTTTACCATATCTAAACCATATCTGCAAAGACCTCTTTGATATGTGACATTTGCTTCTTTAGTTTCACATTTGACCTTTGAGACTAATGTTGCTAACACATGATGTAAGTTTATCACCTCAACTTGGCACCATTGTTGACTAATTCATCACATGCTTGCCTGAAACCATGTTGACTTGTTAAGTAATAAATCAAATAGACTTGCTTCTGTGATTTCCATAAAGCAGGATTTAGTCAGTCAACACTGAGGACAGTCCAGTAGCAGCAAGCATTCTATTTTCTAGCAATTCAGAGATACAAATCCACAAATGTTGCTGATCAAGATACTCAATCTATGGTAGTAAGATTGAGGTAAGACAGTATCATCACTTTTTAGCTTTATTTTGATGTCTCCCACAAGTTGTTCACAATGAGCTTATGTTTCAGTACAGCTGTTTACTCTCCATCAGAAGTTTAGAACATATTGAAGTAATGCATCGTGGGACTAATTGAGTAATAGCTCATGTTCTGAAGTTCAACAGTGTTTATTGCGAAGATTTATGGACTAATAGCTCCTCATTGTAAGTTTTAAAGTGTTTATTGAGATGATTTATGGACTAAAACCTTTTGTTGCTAAATTTAAGTGTTTATTGAGATGGTTTATGGACTACAATCTACTGTTCTGATGTTTAACAACATTTACTGAGATGCTTTATGGACTAATAGTTCCTGTTTTTAAGTTTAAGTGTTTATTGAGATTCTTTATGGACTAATATCTCCTGTTTTTAAATTTAACAGTGTTTATTGAGATTCTTTATGGACTAATATCCCCTGTTCTAAAGTTCAACAGCATTTATTGAGATGCTTTATTGACCAATAGCTCCTGTTCTAAAATTTATATTGACGTAGTTTATGGACAATAGTTCTTATTCTAGTGATCTTCTATTCTAATATCTTCTATTATAGTGTATCCAGATTATGTCCCATGGTGCCTTATGTGTTAAAATGTCTGGGGAGAGTTAACAGCCTGTAATAAGGATTATAAACTCACCGTTAATAACTTGTGGGAGACACCAAAAGTGAGCAGACAAGCAGTAATACTATCTTACCTCATCCTTCTACTGCAAAACATTGAGTATCTGTAGCAGCAGCAGCATTTGGGGATCTTAGTCTCAAAGCGATAGAGTATGTTTACCATATTGGATTGTTTGTTTGTATTGCACAGCCTCATTGATGGATGCACACCCCTAATCTACAAACTCAGACATTTTTCAAAGCAAACCTCTGTTGTGTGTGTTGCACAGGGGCTGGCAGAAGGATTATTGGCACGATAAGAAGCATGGTACAGATGTTTATTGCTGGTTTGTCCATAACAGTGGGAAAGGTTTCATTGATGGTCATTACAGCAGCTACATCGTTCCTGAACTGGACAGCTTCCTCCCCCCTCTCTGAGTGTGTCTTTCTTTGTGTGTGTGTTTATGTATGCATGTTTGTGTTTATTGGAGAAACAGGAGTAAATCTTGAGAAAACCATGTTTGTGCAAATTAAAAGTAAAAAAGGCTTAAATAGAACAAGAGAAAAGTGTGGAATTAAAACTGGATCCCAACAGGAATGGATGACGCTTAATATTCAAATACCAAATAAAGAATGTGATTAAACGAGTGTACATTGTTCGTAGAGTAAAGATGTTCTTCCTTGTTTGAATCTCACTCTGAATCCATTCAAACACATTATGTCCTTACATAGGACACACAGAATGTAGACTTTAATTCTAGTCAATTTCAGTTTTAGACATTGCTAATGATATTGCCAAATAAAGGGAAAAAAATCCTGAAGAACACTCTGACACAGTAGAGGCTTCCCAGGCTGAATGAATACAGCTGTACAGTAATAAACCCCTCAAGCCTGCTTGGAGAAATCTTCATATGGAACTCCTTCCACTGTCTTCCCTTTCATATGACCCTGTGACATACAAAGATACAATAGCCTCACGGTAATGATCTTGATTTCCTGATTCATAGCTTGCAGTAAATGACCATTAACATCTCTGTTAAAAGCTTACCGAGTCCATTATGAGAGTAGCACAGAATTTTTTCTCATCAATGCCTTCCAAAATGGCCTCTGTGTCTCGATACTGTCCATTCACAATCACCACTCGTTTACCTGAGAGAGCAAGAGAGGGAAAGATAAGCAAAGAATGGAAGAAGGAAAGAGATCAGCAGCTGAATCATTCTATAAAATAAGAGTGAAAAATGCACCTGTAAATGAAATGTTACAATTTATTGTAATAAAATTACATTTTATTTTATTATCAAAGTAAATTCAGGTTGACTTGATTTATGTACCAAACACAGTCATAGTCTTAAACAATTAAAGCCTCCCATACACCTAACGACTTTGAAAAGATTCTGAAAAGACTCAACAGACTAAAGTCTGACACCATCTCACATCTACAGACTTTTTAGTCACAGTCTAGTTTTTTTTTTTTATAGTAATTTTGAGATTATTTCCCATCTGCTTTTGTTTTACATATAATTAATGCAATAAAGAGCATAATTATTGCAAAATGTGTATTTATTAAACCTTTCTTTGTATCAAAAATAACTCGACGCACAATAAGACAAAGTAGTGCAAAATCTAAATATAGTAACATGCATTACAAATACAGTGCTATCAGAGCTCAAAATACTGTCAACATAGGATTCACATCCATGCATTCCTGGTCCTGTGTGTCTGCACGCTCCTCATTTTCTTCAAGCTGTTGGGGAAAACTATAACTTTTAAGATTAAAATGGTCGTTAAATAGCCCCATTCAGTCATGTTTAGTTAGCTTTAGCATAGCACACACACCTGGGATTTCAAGGGCTTCAGCAATTTGTCCACTTTTTTCCTTTTCATCTCCGTCGTGTAATAAATGGTAAAAACACTCTTGCTCGCTCCACAGCTCCATTAGGTTCTCCTTTTTTTCTACAGTCCAGAAGAACCGTAGTTTCCGAGCTCCACCCGCCAGACATTCGTGTATTTACTATTTGCCTTTGCACTTCCCGTAGCTCTCCTATTGGTTCCTAACAGTATTTGCTCGGGTCAACCAGGGGTCAACTCTTACGACTTGCGAGAATATTAAACGTTTGATTTTATCCGAACGCCTCGACGCAAAAAAGATTGACTAAAACTTTCAGTCCTGACCACTTTGAGTTGCGACTGCAACTCGACTCTAGCAAGACTCTCGTGATTTTAGCCCGACTTTGAAATTTGTCTGTGACTGTAAAATCGCATGAAAGTCGTTAGGTGTAAGGTAGGCTTAAACAGACTGTTGTTACTGTGCCTTTAAGACTGATATATGTAAATGATCTCTGCTGTGATTGGCTGTCCTGCATTCAAAAATTAGCCCAAATGCAACGTGAGTGGGAGGAGCTAATCACCTGTAGGCTAAATTGGTTGAAATATATAAACACCCCACACACAAGATTCTGTGACATCACAAAAATTTAATTAAAAATTAGCTGTTCTTCCATACGTTTTTATTTTACATACTTTTATATAAAAATATAAGACAAAAGTGTCTGTCAGAAAATCTCTGATCAGTGTGCTTCTAGCTTTGTAATCAAATCATTATTCAGAGCTCAGAGTATATACCCCAACTTTACAATACTCGGTCATTGTGATGTATTTACCAGGTGCTGGGATGACCGTCTCCAGGTGGCTTTGGTCGAGTTTCAGTTTGTCCCCTGAGTCAATCATCTTCACCAAAGCTGTGTATTTATTCTGCACTTCCTGCAAATACATACACTTGGGTTTAAAAATGTTGAATCACTTGTGTTAATATTGTTTGATATTTTATATACAGTAATAACTGTATAATGTAGATTACATAGAAACTAGACCAGTCAATAAGAAATATTGATCATATTAGTATTAAATAACATCCTAATGATTCTCATTGTTGACAGACCCGAATGACAGCTTTCTTCTTGTAGTACTTTTCTCCCAGTCTTTTGGTGATGACTTTAACCACGATGTCTGGTCGCAACCAATTATCTAACCGCACTGACTTTTTCTTTTGTTCTTCCATCTGGCAAGAAAACAGAATTATGGGATATTAGTGGGAGGTATTACTGTCTTACAAATCGCACACACATGTACACACACACACACACCTCCATGATCTCATCGAGTGCAGATTTCTTCTTCTTCTCTTTGGAATCACTGCTGTGGGGGTGGTCTTTCCTCTTGGAAGGGGCTGCGAGTTTAAGCCCAGTTGGACCCAGAGATGCACTGTGACATGCAGAAGAATAGAACAATCCAATTTGTACATAAAAAACAAAATAGCATAAAACATGTTCATCTCAATGAAAAAGAGAAGTCTACTCTCTATGGATTGTGGGAGCATTTTAGATCATTCCTGGTGGCTTCAATTAACAATTTGTGGGGGAACCAAAAAATAAATAATAACCTTCTTCATTTGAGATATAAGCTGGCACCATGGGTGAGAGCTGCTGCCCTGTCCCCTGTTCTACTGAGGCTGTAAAGTATGTGAATGCCAAAAATAATATAAACGAAATGGCATGAATTTTTAAGAGGGAACTTTTCCACATAGGGGAAAGAAGGGAAGACTAAACACACCGGATGTGAATTTAGACTCTGGGAAGCAACCCTGAGGAGGCCAGAGTTTTTTTTAATAAAGTCAGGGCTGGATCTCTCAGATAAATAACTAAGACTGGAAACAAAAATATCTAAGCAGGCAAGTCCCAAAGTCTCTGGAACACTAGAGGGAGCATAGCCTTCCTCTATCAGTAGGCGAGCATAGACTAGGAGAGAGACACATGGCAACAGGTCCATAAAGAGGAAGCATGGCCTCCTTTTAATGGTGGGAGACCATAGACCAAATGGGAAAACACATGGAATAACGTCCTTACAGGGGAGTGTGGCCTCCCTCTAGTGGTGGAATGTAAATGTTATTTTTTTTACATTACTATGTAAATAATTATGCAGATGTTTACATATAACACACACATATATATGTTTATATAACTAGGCTAAAGTATAATTACTGCTAGTGCCATGCCTAGAGAATGGCAACTATACATAATATTATGACCAACTGTTACCTGGCTTTAGGGCCTATAGAAGAGCTGCTGCCCAGGTTGAATGCCACTTTCTCCTCTTCATTCTCCCTTTTCAGTTCAGTAAACACAGGCTCCTCCTTCATATGAAGAACAAAAGAGTTTCAGGCTCAAACACTTCATATACAGAGGTTCACAGGCCACATGTGTTGTTCACTAAGCTGGTCATAAGTAGCACTGATCATAACTGTGATTTTATCAGTTTCATTCTGATTTTTATGTACATATTTCTGGGCATCATATTTTGTCAGTTATGGGAAATAAACCTTTAAGAGCAAGACATTATTGATAGATGAAAAAAAAATCATGGTAATATGTCTTTAAAGGGACATTCTGGCCTACTAGCTCAAAATTCAAGTTTTCTTTCATCAATGTTCTTGGACTACAATATCCAGCATGCACTGCACAACTTCAACAGCTCCTCCTGTGGAGATCCTCATGAGCACCGACTTCTTTGGTGTTCATCTAAAGGAGAACCTGACCTGAAGCCTCAATACTGTTTTTAATATTCTTTGCGTGGTTTGGAAGCTGCAGTGCTTCTGATGGGAAGAATGTGAGGAGATTGATGAGGACAGCGAAGAAAATCATAGGGACTTCCCTTCCCTTTACTCAGGACCTCGCACCTATGTACTGCATATCCAGAGCCAGGAATATCTTCAGTGACTCCTCTCACCCTCACCATGAATTATTTGCCCTACAGTTGTCTGGGCAGATTTTCCTTGGCATTCGGTGCAGGACCTCTAGGTTCTGTAACAGCATTTTCCTCAGGACCAAAACACCATTACTGCCTCTTTCACAGATGGTGGACCAATGTGAGAGTAGACCCCAGGGAAGACCCAGGACATGCTGAAAAGATTCTCTCTCTGAGCTGGGCTTGGAATTCTTCAGAATCCTCCCATATGAGCTAGGAGAGGTGACTGGGAAGAGGGTAATCTGGTCTACTACATTGCTTGGGTTGCTACCCATGAGGGAGAGAGCAATGGATGGATTAATTGGGAGAAAAGGGAGGGATGGATGGATATGAGGGAGGGATGGATGGATGAATGGAAAGTACCATAGTACTACCACCATAGCAGTGTCCAAAAGCCATAGTAATGGTATACTGCTACAATAAGATATTCAGCTTCCTATCTATAATAGATATCTGCCTTGCAAAGCTCATCCCATCCTCCAAAATACATCATGAAAAGGGCTTTTCCTAGTCTTTAAACCAGAACATCTCACTCTCCAAACTGCTATGATATTGTTGTAATATGCAGGTTTACAATGAAGGTTTAGTGGAGATATTTAATGGTGCTTTAGTTGAAATATCCTCATCTATACCAATGCACACAATTTCATGTGTGTCAAACATTGCTGTCATTGCTGTAGGACAGCAGGCATTTTAAAATGATATAAAATAAATAAAGAAATACTGTACATAATCACCTCTGGCTCCTTGCCCTCTCTGCCTCGTCGAACTTGTTCTTCGATAAATCTGGCACTGCGCTCTTCATCATCCAGATCCTGTTTCTTTTTCTTCTCCAGCTCTTCCTGCCTACGAATCGTTTCTGGGTCACGATCAATGTACTGAATGTACCAGCCTTTTGGCGTCTCATCCACTTTACAAAAACCTGCAAGCACACACAAAAAAGTCAATAAAACTGTGTACATTACAATTCTAAAGGCTGAAAATTCCCTGTTGAAATAATATGAATTATTATTTATAGAGATTACATATCAGTACTGATGGGTATTGGGGTTGGATCAATATCAGCAGAAACTCAGAGGGCAAAAAAGACTGAATCTGATCAGTCAGTGACAGTGTGACAAATTGAACTGTACTGTAATAGAATTCACTCATATTGTATCACATTAGTAGTTATTTCATATGTATCTTTAACATGTGGAATTGTTGGCAATGCATGAAGTTGTGTCACTTTATCCTTAGTGATGGAAATGTCATGATCATAATCATGTCTTCAATTAAAACAGTTTAAGCAAATTGAAGATTTTGATGAAAAAGGTCAATATCTACATCATAAATGTTGCTACTGTGCTTCTTTAGCCATTTTAAATACAACTTTTATAACAGATTTCCATTTTCTAAACTCTACAGCAAAGTTTTGTTAAATGATAAATCACAAACTGTACATAACAGCATTTTTTAAATAATTTATTAATCTGTTCATTTTCTGTAGACATTTTTACAGCTTCATAAATTATTATTTGAAACTCATGTAGACAGAGAAAACTAAGATTTTAATTCCTTAAAATATTGTGTTTAGTTCATTATTTATTTAAAGTTTAATCAAGTTATTTAAGTTTATTTTATTATCTATATGTTTTTATTACAAGTTAATGTAAAAAGCATTTTGGAGCATTTCTGTTTTTAGTGTAATAATCATGACATTTTTGAAGAATGTAAAGGACATCTGTGGACATCACACTATGTAGAAATGTACAGATATCAACAGAGACAGTTGTTTGGTTTTTTTTTCATGTCACACGCTGTCATTGCTTCGCGATGGTAGGCTGCACAGATGAGTCACTTCTCTCCAATGCCATCTGTCTCTCATTGCTTGCTAGCACCTCATAATCCAGTCCATGTCTTGATGTTGTCCATCCAGGTTATTCTTCGTCTTCCACGTCTTCGGACTCCTTCCACAAGTCCAGTCATAACACTTCCTTCAATGCTCTCATGTGCTGCCTCATCACAGTAATTCCTTTTGAGTTCTGGCATCTCATAGACTTGCTCAGTGGTCATCATCTTCATCCATGAGATCTTCAGCAACTTCCTGATGCACTTGTTCTCAAAAGCCTGACTACGTCTTTCTTCCTCTTTCTTCAGTGTCCAGGTTTCACATCCATATGTAGCTACTGGCCAGACCAAGGCTTTCATCAGTCTTAGTTTGGTGTTGGTGCTAATTGACTTGCTTTTCCACATCTTTGTCAATTTGACCATCACCAACATGCCCATGGCCATTTCTGACTTCATTTCACTAGAAATAAGGTGTAATAATGTATCATCACAGCTATAATAATATGTTGTATCTTTATAGGAAAAATATTTATATATTTATACATTTCTGTTGGTCCATTCATCACAACATGGTTGCAGTGTATAAAGCAGCTGATTCAGGTGTTACAAAAAATGTTAAAAGAATAGACATTTGAGAAAAAAATTCTTTGTTTGTATGTTTGTGTTTACCTTCTCTCCCAAGCCATTTAGTAAAATCTGTGAGAGTTTCCCACTGAGTCGAGTTCATGTGAACATGCTCTCGATGACTGATGTACTCATTATACACAATGTTATTGTGAACTCGTTTTGTTCCTGCAAGTGCACACAAGACAAACAGACATTATATACTAAACAATTACAGAAAGTAAGTCACAATATGTTTATTTTGTGATATATTATACATTGGGCTTGTTTACAGAACGTGGATTAAGCCTAGTCATGAACTAAACTGCAAGGCCAATAACAAATTACACATTGATATTATTTTTGTCTATTCTTAGCTGGGGTCGACCGATATGCTTGTTTCAGGGCTGAGACCAATACTGATTATTAGAAATCAAAGACAACAAGTGCACAATATTTGGGCTCAATATTCACTGAATGTGATATTTTTAGCCGGAACATTAACAAGGATGCAATTCGTACTCACAGCTCAGATTTAATAATAATATTTAATAGTTTATTATGAGATGAAAAAAATAAAGTGCTTTAAACCATCAACAGCTGTGAAAACACCGAAACGTGTGTATGATTGGAATTACTCAACATGAACCACAAATTTCTACCAATGAAATAGCACAGAATTTTGGTCCAGATTAAAGATTTGTGCCAAATGTATTGGGTTTGCATCAGATATGCGCTCTGATTTAAAAAAAATGCTTTTACAGCATGAGTTCCATTAATTGGAAGAATGCTAATACAGGTTCTGATCATTGCTAAGAGTTGACAATCAATCAACCCTTAATTCTTAGGCTTAATCTGTCTTGCAAAAAAGCCTTTTGAGATTGAATCCAACCAAAGCGTCTTCTGAGCAGCTCCAAAAAGTCATTCTTGAACTCTCTGAAAAGACAGAAAAGCAATATTAACTTTAGTTCTTTTGAAAGCAGAAGATACAATAACATTACACTGAGAAATAGCTTAGACTCACTCTGAAAAGTAGCTCATGAACTGATTTGGATTTTCTGATGCTAGCAGCAGCTGTCTCTGGTGGGACTCAGACATGCAGTGGCATTTAAACCCATTCTAAGGCAGACAGAAGCAGAAACAATATACAAATAGTTAAATTCAATTTTCCCCATTATCTCAACCATAGCACATCAGACCATACACGTTTGATGTCATTTGCATAAGAGCTACGAAGCTTGTGTAGCTCATGTATAATTATGTTCTAATACTATATCTTCACTACAAATTTTAAGAAGAAAATGAACCACTAAACATGTCTTTTGACTAATGCGGAGTATGGAGAAATTACCTTCAAAGCAGTGGAATCAAAAGCCTTATTAAGCCCTTGCGTAATTTCTTCTTTTACAGGAGTTCCTCTGCGATCTTATTTATATTGCAGGGACACAATTTTGATTTCAGAGGTGGGGATACACAACCGGCTTGAGTAAGGGTGGGGGTGAGGGACATAAATTTAATTATTATTCATTATTAATACATATTAATAGCCAAAATATTAACAATATTTTATCAAGAATTACTAGTTACTATTAATAATATACAAATAATGACTATTAATCATTGTTATTGCTAATAAATAAATAAATAATACATTTAATATTAATCTTAATAAAATAAATTATTAAATGTTGATAAATTATTAAATTGAACATTTAATGAAACTATTATTGAAACTAGTTTTCTATTGTTACTTTTAAGTTCACTGTTCCCTTTGTGGTCTGACTGGTTGTAAAGCATGTAGCATAAAATTATCACCCAATTCTGTGTTTCACCTTGTTAGTCAACTTCACTCCTACTCATTAGCACAAATTTGACACATTTTTGGAATGTATGATCAATTGACCTAATTTACATAAAATTATACCTCATTTCTGAGTAAAAAATAAGCAGTTAACATGAGTCAATTTGACCCAAAGACCACAGAAGGGTTAACTATTAACATTTCAACATAATCACCTCATCCAAAGCTCACAGACACAGATTCAAATGCCTAACATGTTAACAACTTACTGTGGCAGGTGAACACGGATTCCTTGTCAACTAACTTGCAACCAGATGGAGTGACAGCTAATCACATGTTAGCCAGAAATGGCAGACACAATCAATGAGCTTGTGGGCAGAATAAAGGGAAACAGGCTTCAGTTTGAGCGGCCATTTTTCTGCTTGGTCCTAGTGCTTGACCCATCTCCTTTTAATATAGCATAACATTGTTTTTGGACTTTAAAAACTGCATGGGACCAAATCTGTATTTTGAAAACGTGCAGGGGATATGCAGAAGACTGGCACAAACCTTGTTTGCTCTGTAGCAGAATTAAAATGATTTAAATATAAAATGACATTTCAGTCAATATTTCAGCACCTGTTGATGCTTACACATAACTGAAAATATCTCAAAGAATTTACTAAACAGGATCATCATCATCTACTTTTACCCATCCAAGTTACAACAAAAGGTCTGCAGATATCTCAGGTCAATTTCTGGATTGGTCTCCAGGTGTTTTCCACCTCCTTAATATCTGTCATTATGTTGGACTTATTCAAACAACAGTAAATGATTGTAACAAAAAATGATAATTAAATAAATAAATAAATCCCCTCTGGCAGCCACTATGGAACCATGTATAATAAGACTTCCAGACACAGGAGTAGTTTATTCACTCCGATATAGCTTTGCATTTAGCTAACTGTGTTTACAGACAATGATTTCTGGAAGTGTCCATAAACCCATGCAGTACAAAATCATGCCTGTTTTAATGCAGTCTCTCCTGAGGGTCAGAAGCTCAAGAGTATTCCATAATTGACCATCAGCCTTATTTAGACTAGATTATGTGATTCACACAACAGAATTTGACATCTGTAATTAACCCATCAGTGCAGTGAAACACACACACTAGTGAACATACTAGGCTGTGAGAACATGTGCCCGAAGCGGTAAACAGCCCTATCCATGGCACCTGGGGAGCAGTTGGGAGTTAGGTGCCTTGCTAAAGGGCACTGCAGTCATGACCTGCCTGGAAACCAGCGACCATTTAGTCACAAGACCAGATCCCTAACCACCTGCACACATGAATTTTCTCTTAAAATATCAGAAGTCTTCACAATTTTCTATAAATTGTTCCACAATTTTGAGATGCAGTTTTTCTCAAACTGGTGAACCTCTGCCCATCTTTCCTTGTGGAACTCTCCTCTGGGTCTTTCTAAAATACTCATTTTATATTTTGTCATGTGACTTAACTGCATAATGCTCCTCCAGCTTTTTTTTATTAGTATCACTTACTTTTCCAGGCTTTTGTTGCTAAGGTGCCAACTTTTTTGGAGATGTGTTGCTGCCATCAAATTGTAAAGGAGTTTGTATTTTTCATGAATAGTAAAATGCCTCACTTCTAACATCTGATGTGTTCTATGTTTACTGTGAATAAAACATGGGTCTATGAGATTACCAATGTATTCTGTTTTTATTTACATTGTACACAGCGCCCCAAAATTATTTGGAATTGGGTTAATACATTACTTGTCCTTACTTTAATATGTCTGCTTGTGTACTGTGTAATTACAGACACGCTGTCTATATAATACTTGTCCTTGTATAGTATGTGATAGTGTTTACTGTATATGTGTATTTGTATCAGTAAGTGATATGTACATTACACGTATATTGTATATAACACGAGAGAGACACCAGAGGCTGGACACTTGTGTATATCTGCATACTTGACCAATAAATCTGATTGTGATGCTGGCACTGCATTAGCTCTAAGCTGCTAGAATAAGAATAAGAGTTGTTTGTGTTTTATTACTGAGGCACATAAACACGACTTACTTCATCTCGACATTGTTTCTGACACATCTGGCAGTACCAGCGCAACTTCTGAAGACCTTTCGCTTTAATCCTGTTTCCGATGGCCTTTGGACTGAGAAAATCAGCTTTTCCCATGTCTAGTCTTGTATGTAAACTAACTTAATTACTAGTTGCTCCGGCTGGGTTTCTTCTACCTGCCTCGTTGATTCGGTTGTGTGTGTATATGTGTCCTACGTCATCAATTCTTGTGTTCTCGTAATAGGCAGTGAAATAAATGAATCATTCTTTTGAACTGGTTCGATTCACAAGTTCAATCGAATCTACATTTTTGCAACATCTATCTGAAGTATATTTATGTAATGATATCTACCAGAATATGTCAAATTTTACGCATTTTTAGTTTAACTATGCGGAACAACACCAGGTTAACTGTCTTAAAACATCAGACGAATAGTTCATTCGAGTAGGCTTCAGGGAATTGGTTCTTTAAACTGAATCAAACGTCACTATGAATTCGACATTTTGTAGGCGCTTTGCGCATGCGCAGTGTGGCCAGTCTGACCTTCATTGCAAGTGAACATGTTCGCCAGGACTAGCGCGGCGGTGTTCCTCCCACAATGGTAATAACATTAAAAACATTTTCTTATATGATCTTCCCATAAATTGCAGAATGTAGAAATACCTTAACATGCAGTCAAAACGTCAGGGGTCCGATATTTGTTAATATTTGATGCAGTACCTTGCAAGGACGTGCCGGTGTCCTGTAGGCCTCAGTAGCTTTAGACACATTCAGCTGAAGCGGGTGAACTTCACCGGTCTGACTTTTATCAACATTAGCTATCTGACTTAAGGAACAACACTTTGTGTGACATATAATACTTGGGTTTGTTTTGTTATGCTTAAATGAATTGATCTTTGTTTGCTGATTTGACCTGTTCATATTGGACACATCGATTCGGTTCATATTTACTGACATTATGTCAAACCTATGTCATTTAATTTAATGAGCTTTTTGTGTTTATAACACAAACTGCACTTTAAACTGCAAACATTCATATTTACTTGTAACTGTCTGGAAGTAGATACTGTAATATGTATAATGTGTTCACTTTTTAATTCAATTCTCAATTCAATTCTCTCCTTTTTTGCAGTGGGCAGGTCAGGAACATGGCTACCTTGAAGGACAGTAAGTAAACTACAGTATTTTATAAAATATTATGATGGTGTCTGCTAACCTTATATGCTATAATTCTATTCTAGCTCAGGTTTAGATTAGATTAAACTTTTTGCCAATGTGGTTGCACACAATGGAATTTTACCTCCACAGTTAACCCATCCATGCAGTGAAACACGCACACACTAGTGAATGCACTAGGCTCTGAGAACATGTGCCCGAAGCTCTGGGTGGTCCTATCAATGGCACCCGGGAAGCAGTTGAGGGTTTGGTGCCTTGCTCAAGGGCTCATCAGACATTGGTCAGATCGGCAACCTTTACAAGACCAGATCTTTAGCAACCAGGTCAAGACTGCCTTTTGTGTTTGTACCACAAGACGCCTTCCCTCACCTGCACCAAAAACTGAGAGCTCAGTTCTTTTTGTTTAGGACCTCAAACATCAGTAAAGGACTGTAACCAAAAATCAACACTTACTCCAACTGAAGATATGCCAGATGGATTATTTGAAGCAATTTTATAATCAGCAGGTAGAAGTTAACAGCTTCATTAGGTAGAAGAGGGTTTCAGCTTTATTCTAACATTTTTGTTCATATCTTATAAGTAAATGCAGTGAGTTTGTTTTTAAGGAAACATGGGTTCCAGGGTGTCTAAAAATCTAATATCTAGGCTTTGGCTTCACTTCAAGAATGTGTAGTAGGCATGTGAGACATTACCTGGTGATGAATTCATGTCAGATTGAATGTATCTTCATGTTATTGTCTTGATTTTTAGTCACGATTCGGTTGAAGTCTGTGAAGAACATTCAGAAGATTACCAAGTCCATGAAGATGGTGGCCGCAGCCAAGTATTCTAGGGCTGAGAGGGCTTTGAAACCAGCCCGTGTCTATGGCACCGGTGCCCTCTGTAAGTTGTCAACTGCTAGTAAGGTTTACCTTTTGTGTTTTACTGCATAACAAGCTGCATTGCAGTTGCGCTGGGTAGCACTTTGTCCAGTTCTATTTTTAGAATAAAAAATTATAGGCTAATGTGGGATTTCTTTTTGCACAAAGTCAAATAAACCAGATATGTAAATTATTGAATCATGTTTCCAAATAATTTGAATTGTTTAAAGGGCTTTTGTATGTTTTGAAGCACTGTATGAGAAGGCTGAAATCAAGGCTCCAGAGGATAAGACCAAGCACCTGATCATTGGTGTGTCTTCTGATCGTGGGCTGTGTGGTGCCATCCACAGCAGCATTGCCAAAGCCATGAAGAGTGAAATCGCCAAACTTGCTGGTGCTGGCAAAGACGTCATGGTGGTTAATGTAGGAGACAAGCTCAGAGGCCTGCTCTACAGGTGAATTTTCTTTTTCAGTTTTATTGAAACTAGATCAGGTCAGTAATTCAGGTTGGCTAGATTTTCCTGCCAGGTTTGGGGGGGGGTACAGTTCTTGTGTAATTTTACTAAATTTCCACTGACCTGTTAAAGTTGTGTAACCCAGGTGTACCTCCATGGCAGGTTCCTACTAAATTAAAATCACTCCATAAATATTATCTCTGTTAAAACACATTGCAGATTCACACTGAATTACTGGATTAAATGACTGCACAATAATTAGTCAGACCGTAAAAAGCTTCCTACATGGCAGATTTGTACTGGATTAAAATAACTTTGCAGTTCCTACTTGTTAGTAGAGCTTTATTCTGAAAACAATAATTTATACTAAACATCTTCTAAAATGAAAAGAAGAAAACTATTTTCTAAAACACAGTTGAGTAATGGGGTTGTGCGATTAGTTTGTTCTCACTGGTAAATCTTATTTTTTTTTTTTTTTTTTTTTAAATCTAATTTCAGGACCCATGGCAAACACATCCTCCTTAACTGTAAGGAGGTGGGAAGAAAACCCCCTACATTCACTGATGCATCCATCATTGCCACAGAGCTGCTGGACTCTGGCTACGAGTTCGACCAGGGCAGTATTTTCTACAACAGGTTCAGGTCAGTGCAGTGTAGTATGTATTTACATGTTGCTGTTTTGGTGCCTGTGACATTATTGTTGTTGTTGTTATAGTAAAACCTTTGGAACTGAATACTTAATTTAATTTGGTTTGACAATGTAGCTTTTAGGAACAAAGCTTTGGTAGAACTATAGGGAAGAGTTGCTGAAAACAATCATTCATAATACAATGTAAGATAAGATTAATAAATCCTAAGCTATTAGAAGCAAACAGGTATGTGATGAAGTTGGGCTTACTGTAAAAAATACAAAAATAATGCAGATCACTAGCACAGTGAAGAACTGAATGTTTTGGTTCATAAAGTACCACTTGGTTCCTGTAGGCAAGTGGAGGTCATTAATATATACAAATGCACACGGGAGCCGGAGAAGCTGGATTAAGATCACTGGTTATAATATGGTTGTCGTAATACCAGAATTTAGATTTTGATACCAATACAAAGTCTAGTATCACAATATTGAAAGTATCAAGTCAGTACTCTGGTTATAATTTAAACACGCAGTCTTTAACTCCAAATATGGAACACGGACACATTTCCAAATTAACAGGTTAACTGAGGTGTTTTTTGTATTTTTTAATAAGTAATCCACACAGAAGTTTTCAATTGTCAGTAAAATACAGTTCAACTTATTAATTATTATTGATTTCCAAATATGAATATTGAGAAGTTCCTTTGTACAGCTCTAGATTATAATAACTGAAATTTTAAAAATATATTTTTATTTCTACTACTTATTATTCCTTTATTGCTGCTGTGCAGGTCTGTTATTTCATACAAGACAGATGAGAAGCCCCTTTATTCCATCGACACAGTTGCAAGCTCAGGTAATACAGTACATTTTCAACAGTTGTAGCCTTTGAATGCTGTAAGGTTTACATTGTTTTGGAGTACAGTAGTATTATTTGGACTAGTATATGTCCAGTTATGAATCAGTAAAACAAAATGATTTTTTTTTAATGCAGAGAACATGGGCATCTATGACGACATTGATGCTGATGTGCTGAGGAACTACCAGGAATTTGCTCTGGTCAACATCATCTACTATGGACTAAAGGAGTCCACCACTAGTGAGCAGAGTGCTAGGATGACTGCTATGGACAGTGCCAGCAAGAACGCCTGTGAGTACAGCCTCCATGAAGGCATTTATCTTCTCTTACGACATGCTAACACTTTAAAATGAATTAATTTACTTTTTTCTTTTGAGCACTTTTAGTTCTCTAAAGAAATTAAATGTTTTATTGAATATATATATACTTGAATTAGCCCATCTACACCATTTAGAACACTGTTGCCTTACACACTGTTTTCAAAATGGTCATTGAAACTTAATGTTAAGCTTTATTATAAATATTAAAGTATCAATCATCAGTCAGTATAGAATTGTTAGTGTCCACCACCAATCCAAGCCAAAGAGCCATTATTTTTACTATTTTTGTGTTCTTTAAAATTTGTGAAAATTTGCATGCATTCAAATATATTGTAGCTTTCCTTAGCATGTTGCTGAAGGTGGAATTGATGATGGCATTTGATGTATTTATAAAGTTCTTAATTGCCATTTTCTTGTTTTAATGTCCCATCTCCTACAGCTGAAATGATTGATAAGTTGACCCTCACCTTCAACCGCACTCGCCAGGCAGTCATCACTAAGGAGCTGATTGAGATAATCTCTGGTGCTGCTGCTCTGTAAGTTCTCATACAGTCTTTCGTTCATTCTTTCACTCAGGTGGTCTTTCTTTCACTCTGTTACGTTCACCCAGCCAGTCTTTCATTCACTCAGTATTGCATTTACACTGCATTTATACCTCTCCTGTTGTCCCAAATGATGAGCATGCATTTCTTAATTTTCAATTGGTCGCATGAGGATATAAACACAAACGTTCTTTGCATCATCCAATTGGTCACAACCTACTAAGTCTCTCTTTAATTAATATTATATAATAAAATAATAAATTAATGTTTTTATGCATTGAGCTGAGTCTATGTAACTTGGCAGAGATGGATCAAAATGGACAGGGAAACTGCAACCATAAGCTTTTCTTTGATGCTTCACAAGATCTTTTGAATATGGAACAAATGTTCATGCATTGCATTACAGACACTTATCACACAAACACTGGATATATTCTGACTGAGTACATGCTTTGTGTTGAACAAATTCATTTGTGTAAAGTTTGGCTAAGCTCAATTTTACCTGCACCGCATCCCCTGGACTCAACACACCGGACCCATCATGCACTGGGTGGCTGCATCTGACGAAACAGACACTTCCCTTTTGAAAATGATTTGATGCATTGTGGAGCATCCACATATGGAGGACCAAAAATGACAAAAGCATAAATGAATAAATAAATAAATGGAAGACCAAACATGACAAAAGTATAAATAAATAGATATACATTTTTTTCATGAAAAAGTGTATATACAAATAAATGTTTTTACAAACCGGATTCCAAAAAAGTTGGGACACTAAACAAATTGTGAATAAAAACTGAATGCAATGATGTGGAGGTGCCAACATCTAATAT
>BRDA01001097.1:38930-75420 GCA_036984385.1 Crenuchus spilurus | reverse complement strand
TGTTGGCTGAAATGTATTCACTCAGTGACTTGTGTATCTGCATTCATTTGTTCATACACTGGTCTGTCCATCACCTATTCACTCATTGTTCTTTCATACCTCTACATATTCTTCTGTTGAGATGTCTGTCGGGACTTGATTGAACAAAAACTCCTATTTTGAGAAAAAAACTGCACATTTCACCTGTTTCTCCATTCATGTCCAGTTGTCCAATAAGCCATCTAATAAAAATTTTATGCATTATTTCATTGCTTTATAAAAGAAAGATACATATTTCCAGAACTGAAGGGACAATTGACATAAAGGTGTATTTCTTGTGAATTTGGCTTAAGTTGTTCATCTTGCTTTGAAAAGCTTTCCCCATTCATCTTCACTGCTCTGTGTTTGTATGTCAGATCAGAAATACTTATTGATCCAAGAGGGAAATTACACATAGTTACAGTTCTCCATTAATAATAGAATAAGAATAAACAGAATAAAAGAATATTTTATAGAGAATAAATAATAAAACATTCCAATCATAATACACTTGTTTACATTAGTACAGAAATCAGTGAAGCAGTGTATGTTTATTGTTATTCAAAGAAAACGAACTTTTCAAGCTTAGAGCAACTTCTCATTAATCCATTCTTGTTCACGGTTAACAACCACAACAACTGCTTCCTTGGCTTTTTCCTAAACCACCGCCCCTTCATAATAAGTTTCCCTTTTAAATTAAAGTATAAGTGCCATCTTTCACAGCTAAATATAGCACAACTAGTATGATAATTAAGAATAAAACATTGCATGTTTATGTAATAGACTTAACATTTATTACTTTGCACTCATTTTTTGTCTGTCCCATACTCATGTCATGTTCATTTTTTTCCATTTACTAACCCTCTTGCATGCATTCAATCACAGGGACTGACACATGATTGAGGTAAACTGTAGTACAGCAGAATGTGAATAGCACTGTGGAAGTTTGAGTAGGACAGACACTGTCTAGCCATAATCATTTAATTTGCAGAACTGTATTTTGAATCTATATGCAAAATATACTGTATAAGAATATGTATACCAATAATTGGGTCGGAGGTGAAATTTACAAGGTAGGGTTGCTGACCACTAGAGATGAAATGGTTACTGGATTCATGATGAAGTTCATGACTGTCATCATTAAAATAATGGTTTCCCAACACATGGGTTTGTTTGTGTCATTGGAAACATGTCAGAATGCAGTGACGGAGCTTCAGAGATGTTTTATGTTTATTTTTTTTAAACTGAGCAGAATGTGTTCAGGTGGATTGTACCAAATTAGCATCTCCAGCCAAACAGGAAAAGTAGTTTCTGAGGTTAAACTTTAGGAGAGTTTCTGCACACAAGTCAAAAGCAGGTTAATGTCAAGTTTAAGTTACGTTTTGAAATGCTATAAGCGACACAACTCCACAGTGACACTTTTCCCTTTGGCTGTGCCTTTCCTGGTGAAATATAACGTTACAGCACCACCAAGCCACTAATGATGCAATTGCAGCAGGAAATGACAGAAATCCACCAAGCGCAACACTGACTATAAACAGTCATTTAATGTTCATTTAAACCTGCACTAAGGAATATTTTCTGTAAAGAAAGTACTGTATAGTTTCAGTTTAATGTTATTGCACATTGTTTTTTAAATGTTTATATAAGCTATTGTGTAATTTGTTTATGTAGTCAAACTTGCATGGTGCTAATTTTGTGTTCAGTATAAAACTTGATAAATTATCAGGGTTATCAATTTTTGCCATATTATATTAAATTACATTTTCATACCATTTCTCCACTCACTACTGCTATATACATGATTTTGTACATTATTTGTAGGTGTTACATCCTGTACCTGTTATTTATCTGGCTTCATTTTTTTTTCTCTCTCCACAGATAAAGAGGACCCAGTCAGACCCTCATTGTGGTTCTGATTTAAAGAATGTGTTCCAGTTCAGACATCTGGCATCAAGTTAAATATTTTCTTCTGTTTGTAAAATATGAGTAAATAAACCTCTTACGTTGACATCATTAATTCTCTTGTCTCATTAAATTCAGTTGTGCTTGATGTCTCAACATTTGATAGAATAGCCACTTTTAATTCCATAACACGCCTTTGGATTGCAATGAATTAGATGTTAGAAGTATTTAAAATTGAAAATAAGGTATTTTATTCATCCCACAGTGGGGAAATAAACATAAAAAATTTCTGCATAATTTGCTGTTAATTATGGTGTGATGTGTGAAATTAACCATTTTAGAGGAACCTGTTCTTTACAGCATTGACATTAGGAACCAGATGTCCAAAGCCTTTTAAAGCGACATCACTGAAAAATACCAATACCAACATACAGTATATGTGACAAATGACTTTTTTTTTCCCCTTTCAAATTGTAAATGTTACATTTAAGTTAACTTATACAAGGAACAAATTTGGTGCACCATTTTCTGAATTTAACACATTAAGGGGGAAAATAAAAACTGTATTTAATGTGCCATATCTGTTCTTTCACTTGAAATTGTAAATTGAGGAAATGACTAAGTGCTTTAAAATGTGCAGAAGTTTGTTAAATAAATAAATAAATAATAATAAATTGTTTAGTTTAAACATGGCCACCCTTTGCATAAGGTAATGAACATGACAGAATTATAGACATGAGCTGTGGTTCTAATCAAAACCATTGCTAAGAAATCTAAATTTCTCACAGCAAAACAACACATTTACATATCAATTATGCATAAATTTTGAGAAAGCAGTGGATATCCCCTAAGTTTGGGCTAGTTTTCCAGTGCTAAATTAAACATAAGATTAAAGAAAAATATCTTTGGATTCTTATGTCTGGAGAGCAACTTGTAATGTAAAAGAACTACAAATAAATTTTTGACAGAACATAAAGTCAAGACGTGCTTGTTACTTAGAGGTTGTACTTTTTACCAATAATACCAAGTACCAGTAATAATCCTGGGAGTTTAAAGGTACTGATTTTTTTAATTGGATTGATTCTCTTGAGTGTCACAGGTTATCAGTACGGAGATCCTCTTTGAAATACAGCCTTGACCTAAAAACAGCATTAATCCCATCAATGAACTTCAACCAACACACGCTCTTTGATTAAAGCAGGGTAGAGTTACTCTGAATGGATTACTGATGAACCCGGTTGACTTCATTGCACGTTTATTGTTGCTTTATAATAATTGGCAATCAAAACAAGTTTAGCCTCTTCATTATCCATTTGCAACGTAACCCCCTATTTTAATAAACACTAGTGAGTCAGCCATGGCTGTATCAGATTCAGTGGCGCCTACATGTGAAGGACCTGTGGTGTTGAATGACTGCACTTTAGTAAAGGTGACTTTTAGGGTCGTTGATCACGGCTCAGGGAGAGGCCCTGGTCTGATAGCACTGCATTGGGAGTGAGAGTTTGTTTGGTTAGATGGCAGCTCATTCATTATTAATAATTTGCCACTGGATCCTATGCTGTAAGCCATCAATGCATGCTAATTTGACCCATTCCTCCAGGTGTTCTAGTTCAGTTTATTTAGATGCATTATTTGGTTTGATAGTCTTCTCTTAACCACTCAAAGTATAATGTACAGGTGTATCTAAAAAATTAGATAATCAAAAATATTATTTATTTTAGTAATTCAGATAAAAAAGTGATATTAATATATTATATTTATTCATTACACACATAGTATCTATTTCAAGTGTTTATTTCTGTTAATGTTATTGATTAGGTCAACAGCCAATGACAACCCAAAAGTGAGTATCTGAAAACATTAGAATATTATATAAGACCAATTAAAATATATATTTTAATACATAAATGTTGTTCTACTGAAAAGTATGTACAGTATATGCACGTAATACTTGTCCTCGCTCCTTTTGCAGAAATTATTGCATCAATGCTGCTTGGTATGAAGGCAATCAGCCTGTGGCACTGTTGAGGTGGTATGGAAGGCCAGCAAACTCTCCTGACCCAAACCCCACAGAGAATCTATGAGCTATTGTCGAGAGGAAGATGAGAGACACCAGACCCAAAAATGCAGATGAGCTGAAGGCTGCTATCAAAGCAAACTTGGCTTCCATAACATCTCAACAGTGCAACAGGCTGATCACCTCCATACCACACCACAGTGATGCAGTAATTCATGTTAAAGGAGCTTCGAACAAATTCACTTTTTGAAGTGAATTACTGACATAAATTAACTTTTCGATGATGCACTATTTCTTTCTTTTTGTCGAATGGTGGGACATAGTGTTTATCAGATTCCATGTTAAAAAGATGAGCAATACCACTAATTTCCCTTTTTGTCCAATATGTGAAATTCACACACATTTATATCCTGACATCAATACTGTTAAACTTGCAATTCTTTTGTACTTTTACAATGACATCCAGAAAATGTTGACCTGTCCATCCCTAGTAGTTATTTTGGTCAGTTGATGTGACATAAATTTACTAAAATACTGAACAGTCTCTCTGTTTTGTTGCAGAAATCAAAATATATAAATCTAAATATGTATAAACATGGTTTTTTTTTCACTTTTTTAAATGAAGTGTTAATTAACAATTAGATTTGTGTTAAGAGATTTTGTAGTAGTTCTGTATTATTTTAGAAAACCACAAAAAAAAAATGTAGAAATGAAGAGCAGGTCTAGAGGGTTAAAAAAAAATTCACTTATTTGATATATAAAAAAGAAACATCAGCATCGAAAGTATTGATACCCTATGCTTTTTGCCCTTTATAAATTTTTACATATATATTTTTTTTAACCTAATTTTCTCACCAATGTGTTTGGTAGCCAATCAACCCGCCCATTCGTTGACTCTCACTATCACTTGCAATGTCTCTAGGAGGGTGCAGACTAACACAGGCCTCCTCTGATGCATGTGTCAGCTGCTGATACATTGCCGCCGGGCAGCCAATGTGCTCAGAGGATCCCCAGTTCTGATGGATCACCGGGCAGACACCTGCTGACATTATTAGTAGTACTGGAAGAGAATGCCATCTTACCTGCCTTACAGCCAATTTTCCTCTCTTAGGTCCTGACTGCTGATGGCAAGCAGCATGATCCTCAGAACATAGTGACAGCCCCCTAGTCCGCTGAGCCATGCGGGGCCCCTACTTTTGCCAAATTTAAAACCTGTGACAGCTCTATTTCCATTATGTTTTGTACATACAGCTTCAGAATAGAGTTTATAGTGTATATAGTTCAATTATTTGATAAAAACTATCTCTGCTTAAAAAAAACAACTAATGTTTATGTTGGATTTGTAACAGTACTTAAAAGTCAGAAAAAGTGTTAGGAAGGAATAAATGGTGTCTAATGGTGACTAATAAGTCAGTTCCAATAAAATCATAAATTGCTTAAGTAGTTTTTGTGAACTTTGTAATGAAAAACAATAAAGCTACATCACACACTCACTCAGCACCATTAAGGACGTGTAATCGATTCCCACAAGATCGAGCGAATCTGTCTGGTGTCTTGTGCGCATGCGCATAATGAATTAGTCGGCAATCGGTTCAGCGAAAGAATTATGGCGGCTGCTATGGAAGCGCCAACCTTCCTATTCATCTGAAGCAGCTCGGAAACAACAAGAACGACAACATCAAACCACCGCGTCTTTAAGCGTCTCGTTCTGAACACAGACATGTCGGACTGTGCTCGGTGGGGTTGAGACATGTGTGAGAGTTATGCCCGCTCGCTGTTGCGGGTGTCCGTGGCGCAGGTTTGTCAGGCTCTGGGCTGGGACTCCGTGCAGCTCTCTGCCTGCGACCTGCTCTCAGACGTGCTGGAGAGATATCTGCAACAGCTCGCCAGAGGTTGCCATCGATACTCGGAGCTCTGTGAGTACAAATAACGGGTCTTATGTGTGACTTTGAGGCTGGAGAAGCTGCATGAAGCTGCACTGTTGGGTTAAAGTCAGTGTGGAGTTTCGCTAATGCTAACTAATGTTGTTTTCAGCAGCATAAATCAGACTCTCTGTGTTTAAACAAAGACTGAAGGTTTCTCATATTATGGTTTAAAGTACCACATTAAGCTGCCACACTGAGATAAAGTAAAGTGGAGTATAAAATGCGTTTTTCAGCAGCCCCACAGAGACTCTGAACACGAATAAGACTCCTGTCTAAGTAGTCAAAACGTTACACCAACATTTCCTAACAAATACACCAATAACTGTGTAACCTAGCTACCTGTGTAGCTAAAATTAAAAACACGGAATGCTAATAATATATCAAACCTTAATGTGTGGACTTTAAAGCATTCTTTCTCTTTTGTTGTGCTGTTTGACACAAACTGCCTCACTGTTTACATCCTTAGCACGTTGGCTAAGCTAGCTCGCTAACCTAGCTAAGTAAGCGAAGTTAGCTACTAACATGCAGTTGTGTTTGGACAGTTTAGATGGGAAGCAGCTCTTGTTTGTGTTGTGGTGTTGATTTGGGGATAAACTGAGCAGCAGAAGGTCAAACGTGTTTTAATACTTTAACAATAACACTTAGCATGCTAAATTAGCATGCTACAATTAGCAGCATAAACATACACTTGTAGTCTTCAGAAAACAGCAAATCCCAAGACAATCTTATTTTAGAAAACTGGTATATGGACAAAATTGTTTTAAAAAAAAGTTTTTTAAAGCTAATGTGAGGTTATAAGTTTAATGCTAATGATGCTGATGCTGAGCGTTGCCATAGAGATAGTAGCTGCAGCATCTCTGCTTTGTATAGAATTTATATTTTGCTTTTTTACATTTTACATCGATTTGTTTGTTTAGTGAAGTAAACATTTATAAACATGATCTCAGATCAGATCACTTTTTTCGTTCATACAAGGCTGTATAAATTCGTTTATAGAGCACCTTTTATACAGATTGGCAATTCATAGTTTTTTCTTTTTATGGTCTATGTAAAGTACAGACAGATGGAACTAGCAAAACAAACACTGCTTGGATAAAAATAAGGTAATCAAAATTTCATTGCATAGGTTTGAGTTGCATCAAGTTTAGAAACTTTCCAGAATTTACATTTGGTAACCAATTCTTTACTCAAACCTTTAATATTTGGTGCCTGTCTCTGTGTTCTATAAAATAAACATTTGTTCTTAGGGACAATAATATTTTCCTTTATTGCCAGCTTGTTGATTTAATATTGAGTATATTATATTTGGTATTGTAATCGAATACTAACCCTTGCATACATAGGATACATTAGAAATTGAAATAAAAGCAGCACACAATATTGCTATATTTAGATGCAATGCTATGCAAATGGACATGAAAACAGCCACTGGCAGCATAGTGACAGGAAGCTGGTTAACCATGTTTGTTTCTGGTTGTGGGTACCATTAACTGACCAGTCCTGCTGAATTTATATACTTCAATCTAATAACAGTATATTTTGGTCTGACCTCATCCAAAGAGTCATTGGGTCTTGATTTTTTGTGGATTAGATTTTGTTTCACTAATAACTCTTTAATAAATGCAGAGGCTAATCACATACAGTAGTGTATAATCTTGTGTGTGTGTACCTTTTACCTTAAGATAATTTGTTTTGTGAGGATATGCTTGGGTTGCATAATGACTCCAAACTATCATTTTCTTATGCTTTGTTTGGCACACTGATATATGTTAAAATTATACATGCATGATTGCATTGTTTATTTATGTTAAATAAACTATGTTAAATTAGCTATGTTAAAAATGTTTATGTTAAACATATAGCATAACTTTAGCTTCTTATTGTAAAATCACCTGTCCCATGTAATGGTTTGACCATTAAAACAGTGGAATCAATAAATAAATCATCAATTTCTTTTGATCCATATGGTCCTCTCAGGAACAGTCATATAAATGTGGATATTTTCTGAAAAATAAATATTTTATCATTTCGGTTCATCATCTATACAATTTACACTAAATGGAGCTGCAAACCGGTAGCACTTCAGAACATTGTACTTGGACTTTCTGTACTGATAGAGTGCATCCTTTCAGAATTGTTGCTGTACACAACAAGATCTGTGATACTGTAGCAGACACACAATATTGTCTATTTTTTGTAATTTAAATCAAATGTCACTTGTTGCTTGGACAATATATTGGCCTTAGGCTGTTTTATGCTTGCCTATAGTAAAGACACTATGTGTGTGTGTGGTTAATGTTAGCAACCTGGTGACTGCTGGAATCTGACGAAAACTCACATTAAAGGTTTCTGGTTGGCTCAGTAACACAAAGGATTTCGTTGTCATTCTGACTATTACAACTATATCTCTACAACAAGTGGCATGTTTCCCACTTACCTCTATACTAGATATGTGGATTATTTGGGTAATTATATAACAAGTAATTACCAGTTGGCCATCAGCAGCCAGTGCAGGGAGTCGCAGAGTGACCAGCAGAGGATGCTGTAGGATCTAGAAGAAAGAAAATTCCTGCTCTAAATGCTAATAATGTTGACACAATTTTTTCAGTTAGAAGGATTACCCATAATTTCAATATAGGGCCAACAACTATCTTTTAATTTTTAAGTTTAACTTGAAATAATATGTTTAGAATATGTTGTGCATCCCTAGTCTTTACCAACAAAATGATTGGCTCTTTCTATGGAAAGGTGGCAATACAGCTGCCATGTCAAGTGTTCATTCAAATTGATTTTTCAACCAGGGAACTGTCTTCTCCTTTTATTGTGATGCTCCTTTTATAGCAGTTTAACATGTTTTCTGCCATTCATGTCATGTGCAGTAGTCTCAATAATCTCTGAACTGTGACCTCCACTAGATGTCATTATAAAATACTGTTCATGTACCCTTTGTCATTATTTTTCATTTAGCTAAATTGTCTTTCCTCTCCCCAGATGGACGGACGGATCCTGTGCTGAATGACATCGACCAGGCCTTTGGGCTGATGGGGGTCAACATAACAGAGCTGGAAGACTACATCAACAACCTAGAGCCAGTTGCCTTTTCTCAGTCTGTCCCTCAGTTCCCCATCAACAAGAGTAGTGTGCTACAGTTTCCTGCTGCTGGCTTCGAAACGGATGCCCGCAATGCTCTGCGTGGAGAGAGGAGAGACTACATCCCAGAATACTTCCCTCCACTCGTCTCACTGCAAGAAGGTAGGTACTGTTGTCTAGGAGACTGTATCCATGCAGGAAAACCACAAACATCTAGACTATCCATAAATAGTCTTCAGGCCACATAGTGTATATACTTGAATAATCACTTTTTACAACAAAATTGGTGCCTAAAAGTGTCGTTTATAAGTCGAAAATCAGGTCGGCATTTCTGTTCTTCCACTCCCCCACCATACTACTGTAGTCAGTTGTTAAGCATGCTGTAAGTTGTAAAAATGACTGTGACGCGTTAATGTTACTGATCATATACCACTAAAGAAAAGCTTTGTATTATTGAAGAAACTGAAACAACTGGAAATCACACAGTGTGAAGGAAATTTTATGTCAGTGAAAGCTACATTCGCGACTCATGAAAAAATAAAGCCATGCTACAAGAAGTGTGTTTGTGTGTGACAGAGAGAGTGAGCCAAAAAAAAAATATCCAGTATTGGAAAAATTACTCTGTAATTCCATGGAAGTAAAAAAAAAGAATTTTTTTTCCAGAATTTTCATTTCTAAAGTTAAGGTGTGCAGATTATTCAAGTATATACAGTGTATACACTTACTGGCTGTTGTTTCACAGTTTGTCTTCTTCATCAGTGGTCCATTTTTGACTGTTCTTATAAAAAAAACTGTATAAAAAGTCATTAATTTTTGGTGGCATTTAAATGCACACCAGCATAATCTGACTTTACAGTGATAAATGCCCCCTTTATTTTTAGCTACCCGTGTTCATCAAGTTTATCACTGTAGGTTACCCGTGTAGTTTAAAATGTGATACATTTTCTGTTATTTAAATTGATCTCCATAGTCCTCATAATATTGTCTTCTTTTATTCAGGCAAAGCTTAGATCAGTTAAGACTATCACTAGTTGTAATGATCATGACATCTTATTGATTAAAGCAACATAATGTAACATTTTTACCTTAAAATAACAGCTTCAGAAACATGTTGATGGTATACTGACTTATAATAGTGAGATTGGCTTCTTTGTCATTATCACTGTGGGCTTAGAGCACCTGCTGTAACACTATGTAACTTTAGAGAAGTGGGCACAAGACCTCTCATGAGAACTGCAATGTTTTATGACATCAAATCACACACCAACAACTATGAGTCTTCAGCTAAAAACCAGTGAAATGTTTCTTTTTATAATGTGTCCAAAGTAAAAGAACTTTACTTTGGTTATCTGGGCTTGTAATGAAAGGTGAAGCTTGAATTTGCCAAAAATCCATTTATTAGTTTTTGTTATTATCCAAGGTTCTTTCAAAAATCTTCCCCAGCACCAATGTTCAAAGGCACTGATATTCGTCTTGTCCTGCTTTTTTATTGTCAAGTGTTCACATCCATAAAGAAACACAGAGAAGACTGTGATCTGGAAAATTCAAGATTTTTTTTGAAGAGACAAATGATATAAATAGTTCTTATAAATATACAGTAAATAATTGTACAATATGCATAAAAAAGTTTATTCAGGCTGTTCTGGCTAATATGCATGCACATAGTTCCGTAACTAAGGCTATGGGGCAGAACTGTTCCTGGAGATTCCAGTATTAGCAAGATGAAGAGGTACTTTGTATGAATGAGATGCCATGTTGAATGCTACAAGCTTTCCCAATAACTTTCCAGCCAATTACTGCACTGCTTGTATTATAATGTGGTTCAATGTGAACGGCAAATGTTTCATGAAAATAATAAAAATAATCCAGTCTTATTTACAATAAATATAAGTTGTGAAAAGGGAAAAATAAAATAATAATTTTATTTGTGGAGCATTTAGACAAGCTCTGAAGATTCCTGAAAATGTTTTGTTCTTGTTGCCAATATATATTTTTAAGTATACAATATATATTTTTAATATATCTTAAACCCAATTTGGATTGAATTAATTTATTAGGGAATGTCTGCTTTTTATAATTTTACAGGTCTCATCAGAGTTGAAACTCCTTCATCTGAATGATATTAAAATGACTACAGGATGAGTGAGTTTCTGAGGGGTTTATGAGAGATCAGAGAAGTCTAAAATAAACGGGCTCTTCTGCAGCTTTAGTGTAAAATTGTAATTTCTAAATTGATAGTCTTAAGACTTTAAAACAGTGGCTTGGCTCTGCTCAGCCAGTGAGTGCAGTCACTCACTAACCAATGCTAGTGTTTTAATGCTTTGCTTACATTCAGGACTAAATTACCAGATGACCTCAGAGATTGCTGTAATAATAATAATAATAATAATAATAATCTAAAATGTAATAAAAAAAGTTAATTCAGTCTGTAATTTTCACAGAGGATGAAGGAAAAAAGTCAGACACAGTACATCTGAATAGGAATAAAATTACAAAGGACTTCCTGTAAAAGAAGGAATTATCCTAAGAACCTATGTAATTTTAATCAAATCCTAATGGGGCTTTATACTCATTTCTTAATGACCTGATTTGAATCATAATTGCACATTTTTCATTACAGTTCATTTCAGAGGTGCATATGAACATTATAGATTTTACTCACTGTTGCACAATGGTGTGTGGAACGTTAAAACTACTTTGTCCCTTACTCTCTTACATGTGTCTCAATTTTTGTCTTTAGTGAAAATCAGTGGCTTAGGGTTTGTTCTGTTAGCAGTTGGTATGGCACCTTGGAGAAGTTTTATTTGTCTGAGCCAAAAACAGCCAGTTAAATATATAATTAGAATAATTGAGACAGATTTAAGGCATTTTTATTCAGATCCTGTAAAAATTCAAATCTTAAATAAATAATTTTAATAAAAAGTGGTAGATATTGCGTTTTGGAACAAAACTTTTGCAAAGAACGTTTTTGATCAAAACATTCATACAACCAATTTATTATTTTATTTTAGGCAGATTTTAGTTTACCATGAGCCAGGAAGTCCTTTGTAGAAGATTTGGTAACTTATGGTGCCACATCATAAAATTAGAATACAGGCGGTCCTTGGGTTACGTGAGTCCCGAGTTGCAATGTTTCGTGGTTATGACACATCTCCCATTTACTGTATAAAGCCTTGTTTCGTGTTTGGTGTGTGCGGCAGAAGAATACACGGTTACGTGACTATTTCATTTCATTATTAAACGTATTTTATGTGTTTTTTGATAATTACTGTGTTAGGATAGGTGTTAGGATAGGATAAGTGCTTACAGTATATTATTTATGTACAGTATGTACGTATGTTCCGACTTACACCGAAATTCGGTTTACGACGCGACGTAGGAACGGATCAACGTCGTACGTTGAGGACCGCCTGTATTGTAAAAAAAGTTTGTGTTGTTAATAATTTTATTCAAAGGGGTAAACTCTTTTTATATTAATTACATGTGAGTAACATTTCTAACTTTTGTTTAATGTTATAGATCATGAAGATCAAAAATCCAGAATCTCAAATTTAGAATATTTCATTTAAACTTTGAAGTTACTATTGAAACAGTATCAACACTAAAATAAAATAAGACTTGAAATATGGGAATTTACATGTAATGAATATAAATTAAATGTCTGTTTACCTTTTCAAGTTAAGTTATGAAATAGTGTTGCACAGATTGCAATTTTGCACAGATTGCTGGCTTATGTCTAGCTCCGTGGTCTTGCAGGCTTTAGCTTTAGCCTCTTTGCCTTTGTTAGCTTTGTCAAAAGTTGCTTCTCCTTCTTGGAGTCATCTCTACCATGTTGCTTAAAAAGCTATAATTTGGGTGTATGTAGTTGTAAAGTGTATGGTGTTTCAGTCAGGACAGATAATGTAGCACAGGACTTGTATGACTATGTAGGGAAAATGCCATGGTTTATAGTGTGAGCCGGGCTTAATGCTCTTCAACATTTGATGGATCTGACCCTTTCGGACCCAGGACGTTACCCAGGTGCTTGTCCAGTCTCTCATCATCTCAAGACTTGACTACTGCAACTCACTCCTTGCTGGTCTTCCTCTAAAAACCATAAAAACCCTGCAGTTGATCCAAAATGCAGCTGCTCGACTGGTCTTCAATCAACCCAAGTTCTCTCACGTCACTCCTCTACTGTGCTCACTTCACTGGCTTCCTGTAGCTGCCTGCGTCAGATTCAAAATGCTAATGCTCGCTTACAAAGCAAGAAATGGATGAGCCCCTCTCTACCTAAACGCAATGATCAAACCTCGATTTGCACCTCGATCCCTTAGAGAAGTTATCCTCACTATTTTTTTTTTCAAAAGAGCCATATTGACAAATCAAAGTCAAGGAGAGAGCCACAATATCATCCCAAGTCACTCAAATAATGGAAAAAAAATAAACAACCCACCTATGGACTAAACCTTTGCGCACTGAATATATTGCTGTAGCTACCTTATAGAATCGCAGCTGCCATGTAGCAACCCTACTGCAGGGTTGCCAGGTCCAACAAAAATATCCAGCCTAAAGTCAGTCTAAAACCCGCCCTTTAGAAGCTTAATCTAGCCCAGAATATGTCTGTCACACATTTGAAGCGAATGGCAAAACAACTGTGTACGAGTGTACAACTTAGTATTTTGTTTATAAGGGATTTATTATCAGTATTGCTATTTATCTTAAAGTCATTAATGATATGGTAACATTAGTGTTTTATTAGTTCTTTTATAAGTGTTAAACCGTGAACCTGGCAACAGCAGAGTCTCGTGCAGCCTGCTGTTGGAAACAGTGCCTGTGTTGCCAGGTTCCACAGGATCCCCAATTTGGAACCAACTTTAATTGAGGCAAAATGAGAGGGTAAGTGCTTGGAATGTAGAGCACATTACAGTATATGTCTCTGTACCATGCTTTAAAAATACTTTGGCTGTGCTGGCGTACTTTCGTAACCGGTCACGAGAGCCACCAATAAAGCACGGCGAGCCGCATGTGGCTCAGGAGCCGCGCAGTGAGTATCCCTGCCTTAGAGCTTCCGCTACGGCTCGGCTTGACCCACCATCCTTCAGGGGAAACTAACATCAAGACTCTTCACTGTCCTTGCACCGAAGTGGTGGAATGAACTCCCTCTGGCTGTTTGGACAGCAGAGTCCCTCACTGTCTTCAAACGCAGACTGAAGACCCATCTCTTTATGAAGCGCTTCAGTCAGCACTAGTTTAAATCTCTTGTTGTAATGCGTTGCTATGCTCATATTGTGAATAATTGTGTATCTTTCCTTCCTTCTAAGGTATTGGTAATGGCATCTAACAATGTCTGAACTGAAGAGTTGCTTGGACTCTAACCTGCCTTTAACTAGAAAATAATTCTCTTATGGAAACAAAGCACTGTTGTATGTCACTCTGGATAAGAGCGTCTGCCAATTACTGTAAATGTAAATGCAGTACTGTACACAGTTCTGGAAATGAGTGCGTTCATTTAGCCTAGAATCAGCCTTAAAATTAATCATTGGTGCACCAATTATTATTTTAGAGATTTTTTTAGTAACATGAACATAATAATTATTTGTCTAAAATCACATTATCGCCCAAACCTACCAGCTACCCTGCTACAGCTCCCAGTGTAAGAATAGGGCACTTATTTGTGAATGCATCAAATCTCCATTTCTTGTCATAGCCATTCATTTCTCTCTGTTTCTCTGTCTCTGTGTGTGTGTGTGTGTGTGTGTGTGTGTGTGTGTGTGTGTGTGTGTGTGTGTGTGTGTGTGTGTGTGTGTGTGTGTGTGTGTGTACGCACGCACGCAACTTGAACTACCCGGATCTTCCGGATGTGCTTTACTGTGTGTGTGTGTGTGTTCAGGAGAGAGAAGGCGGCTATACAGGAAAGATGGATATAGCTTATGTGTTTGTATATGCGTAGAAGAAGAAAAAAGGAGTGTGCCTGAAAGACAGACAGACACAGAGAGAGAGAGAGAGAGTGTGAGTGAGTTTCTATAGGGAAAAGCGGAAATGGTCAGGCCCAATGTCGGCATGCACAGGAAGCTACACTCCTCCCTTCAAAAACCCTCATCCCTTCGTCTTTCCCTCCCTCACCTGCTATCTTCCTCCTGGACTCCCTTTCTGGCTCTCATCCCAGCGTCTGGCACCACACACACACACACACACACTCCTTCTCATCCTAAAAACTGAAACCTGCCAGTGGGTGGTGGAGAGGCGGACATGATCGGGGTTGTTTCAGGTTAGCCAGGAAGCTGACCGGTTGTGAGGTGTGTGTGTGTGTGTGTGTGTGTGTGTGTGTGTGTGTGAGTGACTAGCTAGGGCAGGGGGCCTAACTGGGCTTGGAGCCAGCACTCAGCTGGGTGCCACTTTGCCAAAAGAAAGAGTCTCTCTCTCTCTCTCTCTCTCTCTCTCTTTCTCTCTTTCTCTGTCTCTCTCTGGCTCTCTTTGAGTCTCTCTCTCAATCTGTTTATAGTTATTTTATATGTATGTATAGAAATATTATTTCCTCTTTCTCAATTTTTCCCTCTTTCATGTAATATCTCTGTTATAAAAAACACACACACACACACAACTTCATCTACATCAACACCATTAGCATTACACAAACACTGAGATTTTTCTGAACTCACTGCAAAACCTATGTAAACCCACTGTGTGCATAAAGTGTTGTGAAACATAAGCAGACTTTGTAGCATCAGCTGCAGTTCTAAACGCAGCCACAAGCTGGAGCTGCTTAACCACCGAACACAAACAGGAGCAAAGGTCTTCAGTGCTGCAGCGACTTCACTTTCAGTGCTGCTCAGCTTTCTACTAATACTACAGTGTAATTAGGTTTATTTATTTCTTTAAAAAAATTCAATGAGGTTTAATTCCAAATAAGACATTCATACTATCAAAAAATGAACACAAACATTAACACAATGCCAGTGTATGTAGGAACAAGGAATGTAGATTATTATATGATGGATTTTACTACATTCTAAAGTTATATTTATTGATGAGAAAGGTAATAAAGTGGATAAATCGGATATGTAAATTAAGTGCATATGTTCATCATTTTGCTTTTTTTCCTCATAGAAATTTACGTTTCAGTTCTGTTGAAAAAGCTCAGTAATCTTATCTCTGAACATTTGTGTACCTGCTTGTACATTTGTGTACTAAGCTGCAATGCAGTTTTTGTATTTCTCTTTTTAGAATAATAACTAATTGTTAAATGTTTATAGATCTGCTGTTTGTATTCTACCTTTAGATAAACGTGATGGTTAATCCGTTTTTATCAACAAAAAGCACTGTATAGCCTCTGGCTATTCTTTATTATTTATTGTAACAAATATTTGCGGTTATAAATCTTCATTTGCCCACAGAAACGTGTTTAGTCGCAGTGATCTAGATACAGTTTGTCATCCTGATCCTCCATATCAGAGGCGCGTGTGCAAAATCGCTCGTGTTATTTTTGGTTGTATTGGCAGAAACCATAAACCCACACTGGTGCTGACGTTACAGAAGATTCTGTTTCAAACTGTGAATATTGAGAGCTTTAGTGACGGAGCTCGTAGTAAATAAAGCTTGTGGAAGAAGTTCAGCTGCAGGATCACTTTATCACTGCTCATGTTGAGGAAGTGTAATAATATAGTGAAAAATTAATGATGAATTTCCTATCAGATCAGGTTTTTGGAGGGACCAAAGCATAGCCAGTGGTGGTCTCTACACATGAAGGACATGTATATGTAATATGTACAAAACGTTTATGCAAGTTGAAGGAGTTATCGATACACTGAACAAAAATGCATCTGATAAACAGTAGCGGCAACATCTTGAAGCCTGATGTGTCTAGACTTTAGTCTAGAGAGCAATATGTCTTGCCCAAAAGCAGGTCTGTTTGACATTACTGATCTCCATGTGGATTGATTCAGTGTGCCATTTAGGTATACAGTTAGCACAGTGCTAATTGCTGGGTAAGTGTCCATTACATGTTAACTATATTGTAGAGAAAGCACAATACCAGTTTTTCATTTGGTGATATGATTCTGACATTTAAACCTTAAGTATTGACTATTTTTTCTTTAACCTCTTAACTCTCTACTTCATAGAATTTTTCATCTGAATTTGCATGCCCAAATCTTAGGTTTTTTATACTATATTCTATATGTGACAAATGCAAACTGTTGATTTTTTTTAAGAAGTTTTCAGATTAGCTGAAAATATGTTTAATGAATTGGAATAATAAAACACATGATTAGTTTCAAAATATTTTTTTTCAGGCTTTAGATGCTTTCAGTAACCTTAGATTTGTGCCACAAGGTTGCTCTTTAGCAAGACAGAAACTGAGTGCTCAGTTCTATACACATACATACACATTATGCTTATATAGCGCCTTTCTAGACACCCAAGGTCAACACAGTCAACACACTTCATATACACACACTGAGAAGTGGCAGCCAGTCATGCACAGCGTACTCTCAACCGGAAGTGACCACCTGGTCCACCTGGAGGACTGCATCGAGCACTAGGGGGATCACCCAGGACAGAGTGCCAACCATATATGGGCATACATACATACATACATACATTCATTCATTTATACACACCAGGGTAATTTTAGAGTATCCAATCCACCTGATATCCATGTTTTTGGAGTGTGGGAGGAAACCGGAGTCCTCGGAGGAAACCCACGCAGACACGGGGAGAACATGGAAACTCCGCTCAGATGCGGACTCGAACCCAAGACCTCAGCGCTGAGAGGCGAACGTGCTAACCACTAAGCCACCGTGCCGCCAGTTCTGTTTGTTTGGGACGTATTCAGACATCAGTAAAGGATTGCAACCAAAAATCAATGCTTCATTACTTCAACAACTTGAGAAGGTTTTCAGCTTTCATGTGACTCCACCATACTTGTGTGTGTATATCTTATAATATAAGGAAGTAGTGAATCTCTGAATGTAAAGATTTGATGACAGACCCACTGGTGAGCCCAGGCTATGTAAGAGGTTAAAGACTGCTGAGCTTGTAAAATTTTAAGATAATCTAAAATGGTGTACTCATGCTACTCAAACACTCTACGATATTTGCTTTTTCAGATTGTTAACAGATGATGCAACTTTTTCTTCTCATGTCAACCTGAGAGCAAAACTCATCAGATAACAATGTGCCATCTGTGCTACTTTTGCTTTGAGGCTCCTTTTTGTTTTACTGTTGAAGAGTATGGTTTATAGCTCATGAAATTTGAATAATTTACTATTCAAATAGTATAAACATTAAAATGAAAGTCCTGCAATGTGTCACTTTGTGTATTGAATATAAAATGAGTTTACCTTTTTGAAGTAAGAGGAGATGCACAAGTATGTTTTAAATACAGTACTGTTTGAGTTTTATATCTGTTCTAACCTTGGTTGCTGTTGTGTATTGTGAAAATGACCAAGTGCTTCAATGTTATTATTTTACAGAATTGCCTAATTTTGGTTTGAACGTGTTCCTGTGTTCAGTCACAGTGAACATTGGCTGTTCAGAGTTTTACTTGGTGTCACTTTTCATCGAGAATTGTGGTTGTGTACTTAGTTTTGATATTGTTGTCAAAACTGTGGTATCGTCACGGTTGTATCCGTAACTGTTGCTGGGTCTGAGAGAGTGGAGCCGTGTCTGGGTTTCAGTCTGTAGGCGCTTGTTTGTCTATTGTGCGGGAGCTTATTGTTGTTTGGTCCTGAGGGAAGGAGGGATGGCAGGGAGAGAGAGGAGCGATTGCATCTGTACACTGAAATTACCAGTGATCACGCAGACTGATAAAGACCCGCTCTATGCACAGAGAGAGACGGGAGAGAGACATGGGGATGAATGAAAGCAGTCTCAGAATTCGACAGATTTTTTTTCCCTCAAGGCATATTCCAATAATGCCAGGATGTAGCTCTGTCTCAGATCCTTGGGCCTGTAGATTTGGATTCGAATTGAAATGGAGATGAAGCAACTGGTGGCTTCAGTTGTATAAACCAGAGGTTCTAAAACATCCAGGAACTCCTTCCAGTGTACGTGTAAAAATCAATGAAACCCTGCAAACCAACTCTTAAATGTTTGCCACATTATGCTGATATACAGGCATTTTACAGTCAGTCTGTTACTTGGACTATCACGATAATTAACTAATCACCTCATTATGTATAGGTACATATGTAATATGTATGATGAATGTTACTACATATACAATGTATACTTTCATTTATATGTATATACAATGCATGTTATTAATTATAGAGACCCACTTATTATTGTTATTGTTGTTAATTGTAGTATTTAGAATGTTTTAACATTTATGGCATCATAGGCTTGTGTGTGTGTGTGTGTGTGTGAGAGAGAGAGAGAGAGCGAGAGAGAGAGACTTGTCACAAGCAGAAAAATATCACAATTTTGAGTCATTAGCCCAATGCCTCAGAGCAAGGGCACTGGTTTTAACTCGATTCTGTCTGTGTGTGTGTATGTGTGTGTGTGTTGCTACGTACCTAGCCTGTGTTAAGTTATGAATTGAGCCGGGTCTCTGTATTTGAGCTGCTTCGTTATCAGGCCCTTTCAAAGCCTCACAAGAGCGTAAAATGATTAGAGGAACAGCTGACAATGCGTGAAGAGATTTGCACAGTTTCCGCAGGTTCCGCGACGATGTCAGGTGCAGCCGTTACACTCTGAAAAGAGAAAAGGATGAATATTAAAGGAGCCCCTTCTGTTCTCCTTTTCTTCAGTGCGACACGTTCACATCTTCTTCAGATGGAGAATAGGCCCAGGGCCCGTTCCCATTGGCTCGGGCACGCTCCCTTAGCCAGGAGAATCAAACCTTATGAAAAGAGTTTCATCTTTTAAGTATAATACTTATTATACCCCTGGTCTCTGTCTGTCTGTTTCTCTCCCTCTTTCTCTCTCTTGCTCTCTCTCTCTGTCCCTGTCTCTCTTCTGTCCATCTCTATCTCTTTTCATTCAGCAACTGTCTGTCCACCTCTACATCTGTCTGCCTTCATCATCTGTTTGTCTTTCTTTCTTTTATTTATTTATTTTATTCTCTATATTTCGTTCAAGTTCTAGATGCATGTCAAAATGCATGTAAAATTCATATTTTTCGTATGTGCATATACTTCAACATAGAAGTGGTGGTTTTTAAGTTTGTGTGTGTTGTGGTTCGGTGTTCACACTGTCCTGGTTCTAGCAGCAGTGAACGCTGATGGAACCTGTTCCAAAACATTTGCCCATTTATGTATGTATTTTGTTAATTAAAAATGTATTTCTGATATCTTCATATTTTACGCAGTTTCTTAGAACATGCACCCCCCCATCTCACCTGTCTTGCAGTGACCACACACCTGTGATGGTAGCCAGATTTTTTTGTTTCATCCTTTGTCAATGACCTGGTTGTGCTCAGTCCATCTGTGTTTCCTGTAGATTCCTCTCTGCTTCATGTCTTGGACAACAACCACATATTTGACTGATCTATGTTGTTGTTGTTTTACGGCCAAAAAGTTGATTGTTTGTTTTGTGAATTAATTAGGATTTTCCGCTTTTTTAAAGTATTTTTGCTCTGTTTAATAATCTGACTTCTCCTGCTTGGTTTTTGAGAAGCAATGCTGAAACCCCATCTCTCGCACTCGCTCTTGATTTTGCACTCTTTCTTGCTCTCGCTTGCTTTCTCTTGTTCTCTTGCTCTCTCTCTCTCCCTCTCTCTCTCTCTCTGTATTTTCCCAGGCTAGTCACTGTGCAGTGACACTGTAGCTGATGTAGTAGTAACTCCAGTATTATCTCACTATCCCCCGCTTATCTCAATGTATTTCCCTTCCTCTTCCATCAGAGAGAGAGGGAGAGAGAGAGAGGCTATCTGTGCTTTGTACTTTTCTGACTATTTATGTTGGACAAGGTCAGAATCGTTTAAACTTGCCCAGCTCCCTCGGACCTGCAGATAAGATGAGAGGAGAAAGGATAAGGGATCGATGGAGAAGTGTGGGTCTCTCTCTCTCTCTCTCTCTCTCTTTCTCTCTGTCCCTCTCTCTCTCTCTCTCACTAAGATTTGTCAGTCGTATCCATTTGTCTTTTTAACCATTCGCTAGGCTCAGTAAAATACAGTACTTTCTTCTAAATGCACCACTTTGCTCATCCAGATCAAATCAAAGGGCAAATTAAAACACTATCCAATAAATCTAAGAGGATCCTCCTTTAAAAGAGCTCCTATAGACTGGGAGATGGAGAGAGGAAAAGTCAGACATCAGAATACATCAGTCAGCCATATGTTGTAGTTTTATTAGGACTGCCCATACAGCAGAAGTTATCCAGATTAATACTTCAGCTGCATAAAATAAATGCAAAATGTTGATAGTTTATGTATTTTTTTTTTTATCAGAAGAAAGTGAGTTATATGATTTGTCCTATAACACATGCTTACAATTTACTTAGGGTTGTGATGATACAATAACTTTGAATTGGATATCAATACCAAGTGTAGTGTCAGGACAGTCGATACCAAATCAATACTCTAAAAATCCACCATTGTGTTTAATGCCAAATGTTTATTTTGTAGAACTGTTTATAATGTTTATAGTTTAACTAACATGTCTATTCTTTTATAAATGTAATATCTGTAATATATACAGAAATCTTAAGTTTTAAGCAAAATGTAGTGTTAAATTTGACCAACTTTTTTGTAGTATTGAAAGTTACAGTGTAGACTTGTTGGCTAAATTTAAGAATTGAAATGTTTTGAGTACTTTTGATTCTTACTGCAACTTTAAATGTTTGCTAAACATGGAAAAATTTAAGCATTTTATATTTTTTCAGGATGCATAGCACTAAAGGAATTGTATGTAGGTTCATCTTACAATTGTCTAAGACCAGAGGTCACCCTTCACCAGGACAGGAATTGTACTCAGTTCTGTTTGTTTAAAACTTACTCAAACGTCAGGGAAGGATTGAAACCAAACCAAAATCAACACTTAGTCTATGCTTATTCCAGCTGACAAATATGGTACATGGTTTATTTGAAATGATCAGTTACGAAATTAAAAAAAAGTCAGTCAGCACCTCAAAATAGGCTAGGAGTCTTCAGCTTTCATGTAAGTCTGTGGAGTTTAAAGGAATTATTTATAGAATCTGTTTTCTACTGTTTTTTACTTTTTCAACTTTCAGTATAGTCCATTAGTTGAGACCTGACTTGAGACCAAATTTTGCTTCTTTATTCAAGTGTGTTGGTAATGTTTTGGTGTTATAAAAGCACTGCTCAAGTTCTTGCACACAGCACTAGAGCTACATCTGTACCCTTGGAAATCACTTTTTGTTGTTCCATTCAAATATACTGGGAATTTGTATATTGCCACTGTTGTGCCTGTAACTTTACATTCTAAAAATGTAACTTTACAGGACAGGGCAAAAACTTATTTACTTTGAGTCTAAGTTAATGTAAAGATATATTATTCAAACCAATTTTGGGATATTTCTATTGGTTCATTCATCATGAAAATTTAATATGATATGAAAAAGTGCAGCTGATCATGCATGATTCAGAAAACCTAAAATCCCCCCAAAACGGAGATGCTTAATTTTCTATGAACAGCAAAGATATGAAGAGTTATGTTCCAAAATGCTCTTTATCAGTATGTACTTTTTTAACGAAAAAGTTCAAAATAATAACTATATATATTATGCCAAAATATTTTTCTAATTGTTATTAATTATACATCTGATATTTATTTTGTGTGTAAAGCTTTCTCCCAACAATGCATATCATGGGGAAAAAAACTGAATCTATACTTATGAGATGTACTCTTGGCATCCTTATTGTATGTTAAATATGGAATTATGGATAAAAGATCTCATTGTATCGATCCTGATCTACCTGACCTGATCAGTATTTTCATATTTAACTTAAATGGCCAATATTCTTCTGATACATTTCTATCTAGTCATCCTTTGTGACCCATCACATAGTGCAGTTTGCCCACTAGAGGTCTAAGTGGGTATTGAAATTGAACTACACACATTAACCTGAGGTGTCTCCTACACTATATTTAGCCAAAAAAAATCACAATTTCAAAACCAAATACCTTTCCCAGAATCCCAGCAAATGGATATCCAAGTTCTTTACTATTTAAGTCCAGGTTTACATTTCAGTTGACATAGTTACAGCATAACAGACCTTATATGTATGTAGTAATTCTATGATTTTAAGGGTAAATGAAATGCATAATAAAGTGAATAATAATTTATTTATTGCTGTGTTATACTGAATGTTGGCCCATGATTTAACATGAAATATAGCACAGTGTGAATAGGACCTGACCTTATGTGTAGTTATTAAATCCAGATACTACAGTAAAGTATTTCATTGCAAACTTATTGACCAGTTATTGATTCATTATCCACCTACTGGTGCAATTATTTTTCAGTTATATTGAATTGGAGTGTCATGATTTGTCATGAAATGTTACACAATGTAAACAGCTGCTGACTTTATTAAATGTAGTAAATTTAGTCCTGATATGACTTCAATGAACTTTTTTTTTTTTTTTTGCATAATTTTGTGTTCTCAGGTGTGTGTGTGTGTGTGTGTATGTGTGTATGAGGAAGCCTCAGTTCTAATGTTACTCTGTCCTGGCTGTATGATAGATGGCTCAGTCCAACCCTAATGCCCTCTGTCACAACCATTTACCTTCGTTTTCTCTGTATACTTGTGTGTGTGTGTGTGTGTGTGTGTAGGAGAGTAGTGTTGGCTCTTTGGCACATTATGATTGACAGGTTGGGGATGACTCCCTGCTGTACTGGGCCAGGTAGTGTGTAAGAGAGAGAGTGTGTGTGTGTGTGTGAGAGAGTGGTTAAGAGACAGAGAGTACCCTGCTGTGTGGCTCAGTAGAGAGGTCAGCTGACACAGGATCAATCCTGTAGAGAACGCTGCCCTCCTCTGACCAACCACACTAACTCAAAACGTGTGTGTGTGTGTGTGTGTGTGTGTGTGGTAAAGTTGATTTCTTTCACACTACCTTCTACCTTCAGGCTGTCATCTTCTCTCACCTACACATATATATTTTTAACTTTTACCTTCCTCTTCCTCTCGTTTTCAGATCTTCTTGTGAAATGCTGTTATATCTTCACAGAGATGTGTATTCTTGCTACATTCAAGGGTCCATAAGAGTTAATGAAGTGGTATATAGTTACAAAGCAGCCATACTGGGAATGAACAACTCAATGGATGTGCATTGTAAAGTTTTGTACCGTTATTCATTCATTCATTCATTATCACACCCGCTTATTCCTTATCAGGGTCGCGGTTAGTCCCCTACCCCCTCACCGGGCGCAGGGCAGGGCATTACATTAATCAACTAAGCCCAGGACAGGGCGCCAATCCATCGCTGGGTGACACACAGACACACACACACACACACATACACACATACGTACCTACGGACAATTTAGAGTACCCAATTCACCTGATCCCCATGTTTTTGGACTGTGGGAGGAAACCGGAGTCCCCGGAGGAAACCCACGCAGACACGGGGAGAACATGGAAACTCCACTCAGACTGGGACTTGAACCCTAGACCCCAGCGCTGAGAGGCGAACGTGCTAACCACTAAGCCAACGTGCCGCCCCTTGTACCGTTATATACATCTTAATCTTAATGCTCAGTTACTCTTTATTTACTGATGAACATATTGGGAAACAAATATAATGTGTATTGTGGCCTATGCAAGTGCAATAGCGCATTTATTTAATTTCTTTTCCAAAATGTGAAATTCAGAAAGTAAATGGAAGCTAATGACTTGGACAAGTTTCTCATAAGGAAACAAAATGTAATTTGTCTGAGTGTCAAACACTTTTCTGTAACACTGGTGGGGGAATGTGTCTGAAATATTTCATGATTTCAAAATAGCCTGACAATCTAGTAACTTTTATTGTCAGTTAAGTGATGGAGACTGTCTCCTATGATGTGCTATTGATATGCTAACTAGGTTTAGCATCAGCATTTGAGCTGGCTTCATTTTCCTTACCTCTCAGTTGCATCCTTGGCTTCTTTCTCAAATTAAAGAACAATTGCTGGTTGCTTGCATCTCCACTGATCAGGCGCAACATTAATACCACACACCGATGAAGTGTGGGTTATGATCAGACGACTGGGTTGGAGCATCAAAACTTGTGCAGTGCTTGCAGCTAGCAGTGGTCAGTATCTACTGGTACCGACCTCCAGATTCCCCACATCTCAGTTGTCATCTGTTGCAGCTTCAATTCGCAACTTACAGGATTGAGGATCTGCTACTTGCGTCTTAGTGGAGGATTCTGCCGGATAACTTCAGAGGTCCATGATTTGGAGGGTCAGTGCTCTTTTGGTTTCTTGCAGAGTAGTGACACTATATTATCCATATTAGCACTTTGGTTTTAATGTTATGCTTATCAGTGTTCACTCAAAATTGTGAAGTTTCGCAGTTCTGTAGCATTTCACAGAACTGTTAAACTTGTATATATTCTCCATGTTCCTGCAATAAAACTTGATTAAGCTCATACATATCCTTAAGCAACACCTCTGTATTGAATATCTTTAATGTTGCTTGAAATAAAACAGAATAGCTTGTCTTGCCCTAAAACAAAAGTAGCATACATCTCATAACACCATGTAATAACAGTAGTTTATAGACTAAAGCTAAAGTTGGTAGTAGAGTTGCATTTTAAATATAAACCTTTCAATATTGTCAAATTTAGAAACATGCTCACAACATTTTCTGAATGAAAACAAAACATGTTTGTAAGCTGTAAATGTGAAATAATGCACTTCAGCTAAACTGGATCATTTTAAGGATTTTAGTAAAAAAAATATTTGGATTGGTATCAACCATTACCAGTACCAGAAAAGAAACTGATGTGCGATTTTCATTTTTTGTTATTATTTTTTTGGAGAACGTCAGCTTTGCATTTTGTGAACATTTAGTGATGAATGCATCATAACGTTCATTGTAATTTTGTTCTGTAACGTATGCTGTATGAGTGCAATACAGCAGTATACAAGATTCACTTCATACCACAATATGTTCTGTCTTAGACTTCTATTATCTCTCTTATCTATGATGCTGCTCTCTCGCTCTTCAGTACAGCACTTCTGGCCTTTGCTAAACACCTGAGTCAGAATTGATCATATTCAACTAAACTTTCATATAACGTATAAGATCTTATTCAGCTGCTTTATGGGAGGGTGTGAAGGTAAGACGTCCTCACAGCGCTGTTTCTTATTCCTTTCTCCCATAAGCCACTACTTTTGAGTTCAGTTTATTATTATGTTTTGATATTTTATAAAGTGTCCCGTCCATACGCCCTGCTGCTGGACTTTTTTCTTCTTCTTCTTCTTTTTCCAATCATTCTACACTTCTTCTCAGCAGCGTGCCGCCTCCGCCGCACGTTTGAACCCTCCGAAGAAGACTGAGAGGAAAACAAAAGGGGAGAATAAGACTGAGGGAGGAAAAAGGAGGGGAGTGTAATTATAAAAGTTGAATATTATTTCTTTTATGGACATATCAAAGTGTCCCTCATTGCCATCTTCAGGCTGGGGGGCTTTGATTCGACTCTGTGATGTGGGATTTGCCTCACTGCGCTTTTAAGACGTTAATGCACGTCCTGCTGTTTTGTTTTTCTTACCGTCAGACACTAGCAATTTTTATTGATTTCTTTTTTATTTCTAATAACATTTTTTCCTTCTTATGTAGTTTTTTGCATGAGTTACTTTGAAATACATTTTTTTCCCCTTCTTCATTCTCTGAAACATTAAAACACACACAAAACAAAATCACCATAAATTAATTTAAGTTTCAACTGACACCCATCTATATGTCTTTAGTTTGTGTATTGGTTGCATTTATCATTCAGAAGAAGTAGGAAAATTGTTTTTATTGTCATCTTGTGCCCAAGCTTATTGCAGTACCTGTACTGCCTCTAGATGGCACTGTTGCACTAACTAATCTGCTGATCTCCCTCACTCTCACACACTGTCTTTCTGCACTCTGTGTTTGTGTTGATCTGGAAACAAATTGCATTACTGGTTGTAACACTTTCTTATATAAATTTGTAATTTATATTGTCCCTTTTATAAATTGTTTCCTTTATAGGAGGAGGAAGCGTAACTAATAACACAAGATGCATTTGAATATATGTAATATGTGTGATATAACAGTGCTTAATTCAAGTTCTTCACTTTAGTGGACACTGATATGTAGATATGCATGTACTGAAGTGCTAACTTTACAGGAGAAACAAAAAAAATCTTTAAGTGCTGTGTAACCTATGAAGATACATTATATAATTTAAGTATACACACACACATGTATGTGTGTTAGGGTGGTTCAAAATTTTCAACTTCCAAAAAACTGCCATCCTTATCTTTTCATTTAGCGCTGGAATTAACAATGTGGTGAAAAAATGTTCAAATGACTTTACATTTAGGGTATTTAGGCTCAATGCAAGCAGAATTTCTCATATAAGTGATTATTACTCATTTATACAGACATCATAACAAAAAGTACAGAAACCAACAACAAACCATTTTACTACTAACTAAACTGTTGAGTAGAGCTGAGACGAAGAAAGAGCTGCTTTCTTTGACTGAGTATGTGAGTCATCAAAAGCATCACAAACTCTTGGTCTGCAATTCCACGTGTGAGATGTAATTAATATTTAATAGTAAAGCACAAAAACAGAAAAAGTCAGTAGATGTTGAGGTTACAGTAAGTAAACTAATCACAAAGTAAGCAGCATTGTTTAGTCACTGACCTTCTGTTAGTAAAAGTTACATTTACAATAAATATCAACTTTTACTGATAAACGTCACTTTTAGTTGTTGACAGTAGTAGCATCAAATGGAAGTGAAGAAGATGAAAAAAACACCTGTGTGTGTTCAACTGTATGTTGTTCTGTATTTTCATAAAGATTTATAGAAAGTGTTGCAACCAGAAACACAGTTTGTTGAGCACAGAAAGATATAGTAATTAAATGCCAGTGCATCTAGTGAAAAACTCATTTGTTTTCATCATTGAATTCACTAGTAAATTGTCATTATAAGTTTATTACATATAAAGCACATATTTCAAGCCTTTTTTTAATTTTGATTACATTCCAAATTAAATATTCTAATAATTTGAGATTCTGTATTTCTGATTTTCATGAGCTATAAGCCAAAGTGATGGACAGTTGAATGAAAAAGGACTGAAATGCCAGTAAGCATAATGACTAAAATGTTGAACCAACATTTTCCACATTATTTAACTTTTTTTCTGAGGCGCTTTGTGAATATGGTATGGCAAAATGGGAATGATCTTAATGTAATGTAGAAAGGAAGGTGGAAGAAACTACTTTTTCGCAACAATGTTGCATACATAGGAATTTGACCTCGGCCTTTATCCCATCCTTGCAGTGACCACACACTTATATATGTGTGCACACACTGTGAACGTGTGAACACGCGTGTCTGGAGCGGTGGGCAACCCCATCACAGTGCACCCGTGGAGCAGATGTTGGTCAGGTGCCTTGTTTGGGGTTCTTTAGCTATGTCCTGCTGGTTCACGGATTTGAGCCATTGACCTTTCGTTCTCAAGCCTGCTTCTCTAAAATCCAGCCCATGTTGTCTGTGTATATAGTGCAAAGTGGTACCTTTAATGTAACAGTTAATTTTTTTGTTGTTGTTGTTATAAAAGACAGCTGTCCTCTTTGTGAATTTATCTCCAAAACTGAAAAATTTCATGATGCTTATACTGCCTATCAAAGCTTTACACAATCAATTTATCATTCTTTCTCAAACTCATCTCAGCTATATGTTCTAGTAGACGGATGTAGCAGCATAAATGTTCGTTTAGATACGCTGTGTTGGCACAAACACACAAACACAGTAAACACACAGAAGGTGTGCATGCACCGGCTGTGCCGGGTACAATAGGATGTTTAGAGCTCTGTGTAATTAAGTAATGTGACAGTGAATGTGGGCAAAACATCAGTGTAGAGGAAGCTGTTCATTTACCCCTCACACACACGCGCTCAGTGGCAGATATCTTGCAAAGTAGTTGTGTACGTTGGTGAAAGAAGTGTGTGTGTGTGTGAGAGAGAGAGAGAGAGAGAGAGAGAGAGAGAGAGAGAGAGAGAGAGAGAGAGAGAGAGAGAGAGAGAGAGAGAGAGAGAGTTTGAAGGTTCTTCAGTATTGAATACATGTATATAGTTTGTGATATTGAGAGAGAGAGAGTGAGAGAGAGAGAGATCCATTTTAACCAACCCAACTAACTGGCTATTTGACTGGAGCTTTCTTCCGTTCACTCTTTCTTAAGAAGCTACATGTACGTTCACCAGGAAACTCAATATAAACTCATATTTTTGGCAGATTTTACTAGTTTCTGTTTATTTCCTGCATTTAACACATTGGATAAAACATGCACTGATAAAACTTTTGCTTACCCCAAAAATATTAAAAACAGTAAAAATACTGTAAACATGCATTCAAGTAAGCAGAACTTGGCACCTGATAAGGAGTGAAATACAGCAAATGAACAATAAGTTCTTTATGGTGAACTGTTAAAAGCAGGAGAGATTGTCAAGCGTAATGATCATAACTCTTGTAACTCAAGAGTAACTCTTGACTGTGATGACTAGATGGGTTCAGAGCATTTCCAAAACAGCAGGACTTGTGGGATGTTCCTGATGTTCAGTGGGTAGTGCTTACCAATTGTGGTGCACACAAATTAAACTGGTTGCTTACCTGGTGAAGAGAAGGCACCAGGATACACTATGAGATCAAAGCAAGCTAACAGAGGTAGTGTGATGCTGTGGGCATACTGGAAAACCTTCGTTCCTTTTGTGGTGGTTACTTTGAACTTAACCATCTACCATCAAACACTGTTATACACCAAGTACACCCCTTCGTGGTCATGGTATTTCCTAATGGCAGTTGCCTTTTTCTGCAGGATAATATACTCTGCCACAAAAAATGTTCAGGAATGTATTGAACAACATGACAAAGACTTGATTTGTCCTCCATGTTCAAGCTTCTGTAGGATGTGCTGTACAAACAAGACATATCTTCAGAGGCTCCACCTTGTAACTTGCAGGAATTAAAAGATCTGCTGTTAATGTTTTGGTGCCAGATACTAGAGGACACCTTCAGAGGTCTGGTGTAGCCCATGTCTAGATAGGCCAGAGTTTTTTATGATGGCACGTGGATGATTAGGCTAGGTTTCAATGTTAAGCCAGAGCTGTTCTTCAGTCTGTGAATGAAGCTTAGTTGGTTTGAGTGGTTAACTTAGTACAGTTTTAAGAATGTAAATGAATCACAGCATCCATGTGTTTGTATGGGTTTGAGAGCAGTAATGACATGCTTGGGTAATTGAGCACACTTCCTCTAGTACTACATATCTGCTATGGGCCTTTTCTTATGTTTTTCTTCACTTTTTACTCACCATCATACATATGTTTAATCACTTAAGATGAAACAACAGTGTGTGAACAAGTGCTCTGAAAACTATCAGGACAGCTTGCCATGTTAAAAGACACATGGGGGGGGGATACATGTGAAAAGAACAAGCTGTCGTAATTGGGCCCCCTCACAACACACACACACACACAGTCTTCTGTGAAGCATTAAGCGGTGCCAGGGAATTAGTGTGTGTTTATTGTGCTAGCGGAGAGAGAGACTGGGTAAGCACTTAATGCTACCATAGGAAACAAGAGGTGGGTGAAAATACCACTCTGAAGAGAAGAGACTGAGAGAGGGAAACGGAGATGAGAGATGGGAGGCAATATGAGTGAAAAAGCATCTAAACTTAACATGCAGAGAACTTTATTGAGTTATTGTCCTTCGTTGTACAAAAGAATAATGAAATGGATAAATGAGCATTAACATGACTCTTGTGGGTTTACGCTCTGTTTTAGAGTGTGCCGGTGTGGTTCAGCCGGCAGCCTTTGTTTTGTACACTAGTTCTCGGGGTTCGCATTTGTTTTTCGCATGCATTTTCAGGTGGTAGCGTTGCATGCCGTTGCTTTAGTGTGACATGTTTTAGTTGTTTCTTGATGACTTTACTCAAAACAAATGAGTAACAAAGCCAGAATGAACGACAAATGTGTGGGTGAATGCTTTGATTTGGCTAAATTAGTGGTGAGACATGTGGGCACGCTGACGAAAACCGGGCAGACAAATGATAACTAGGACAAAATTATCCGAAAAAAAGTCACTGATGAACGGATTGTATGAAAACCATGGCAAACAATAACCAAGGTTCGACTGTATATTGATTCTCTGGACACCCACGCATCCAAAGTCAATTAAGAACCATTGCTAGAGTAACTCAGCAGCAGCCAGTAGCACATTAGCAAAAATGAAGGATTTTGTGATGAATGCTTCTTTTTAGATTACTCCTCCTTTTTTCTTTGTGCATACAAGAAGGCCTAAATGTGTGGCAGTCAGGGTATAAGCAGAACAGGGCACCTCAGCAGTCATGAGTCATTTTTCAAAAGCTAAAGAGATTTTCATCTTCTCCTATACAGTTGTCGTTTTAGTGATGCGTCTTTTTTGTCAGCTACCATCTTTCGGATTTAACCTTAGTTATGTAATAAATTTCATTTACATTGCAAGTCTTCCTACTTTTATGTTTATTTCAGTCAAGAGAGAGGTTAATGAATAGATAGACTTAATTGAATATGAAAGAATAGCAATTAAATTGTCTAATTACTTATTTACCAAAGCATATAAGACATACTTTTTGCAATTATAAAAATTAAAGTGCTACTCTGAATTCTGTGAGGTAGTTGCTACATAACGAGTATCAGTGAGTATGAAAATATCAGTGTCATTTACATGTATGAAGTAGGTTAGTTCACAATGAGCATGAATCAGTGTTGACAGTGTTCAGTAGTGTGCAGTGAAAATTGTCATAACATTATCAGATTATGGTATACATTGGATATACACAGAACAATACAGTAGTCTGTAAATTAAAATGAACAAAAAATGTGTCAAAAGTTTGCTTTTTAAAGTGTTGGGTTTGACAATTGAAATCTGTGAAACACCCTGAATTGTTCTGAAAAGCCATACAGTAAGTAAGTTATATATTATGCTTTATGAGGTGCTATATACACTGCTCAAAAAAATAAAGGGAACACTAAAATAACGCATCCTGGATCTCAATGAATAAAATATTCCAGTTGAAATCTTTATTTATTACATAGTAGAATGCGTTGAGAACAAAATAACATAAAAATGATCAATGTATATCAAAATTATCCCATGGAGGTCTGGATTTGGAATCATACTCAAAATCTCATACCACCCTCTTGGAGTCTGTTTCTGACAGTTTGAGCAGAAACATGGATATTAGTGGCCTGCTGGAGGTCATTTTGCAGGGCTCTGGCACTGCTCCTCCTGGTCCTCCTTGCACAAAGGAGGAGGTAGCAGTCCTGCTGCTGGGTTGTTGCCCTCCTACGGCCCCCTCCATGTCTCCTGGTATCTGCTCCATTCTCTGGACACCGTGCTGACAGACACAGCAAACCTTCTTGCTACAGCTCACATTGATATGCCATCCTGGATGAGCTGCACTAGCTGAGCAACTTCTGTGGGTTGTAGACATCGCTTCATGCTACCGCTATGGTGAGAGAACTGACAAAATGCAAAAGTGACCAAAACATCAGCCAGAAAGGATGAGAACAGAGAAAAGGTCTTTGGTCACCATCTGCAGAACCACTCCTTTATAGGGGTTATCTTGCTAATTGCCTCTCATTTCTAACTTTTGTCTGTTCCATTTCCACAACTGCAGGTAAAATTGATTCACAATCAGTGTTGCTTCCTAACTGGACAGGTTGGTTTCACAGAAGTGTGGTTGACTTGGAGTTAAATTGTGTTGTTTAAGTGTTCCCTTTATTTTTTGAGCGGTGTAGTTATGCAATTAATTATGTTTACATGTGGTTGGTTTACATTCTGAATCAATGGATGACTTTTTCCATGTTTTTCAATGGAGCAACATTTTGGCTTTTCTTTCCACTAAACTCAACTCTATTAAATTCAAATCATATTACAATATCTCTTCTCTGTATCTCTTTATCTTACAAACATTATTGCTGTCCAGACTGAAAGTTTAGAATTCTGCTTATTTCAATGATCTGTGAGTGGAATGTAATAGCTTCAAAATGATGTGACGCTTGTTATTCACATCAATAATTGTGACTTCTGTAAGTTAATTAATTGAAACTAAATGCATAAGAATTCTCTGTTTACTTGATTGAATTTAGTTTTTATCATTTAGAGTAAGGACCATCTCCCTTTGCCTGTTGATATGTCTGGATTTCATGTTCAGTCATTTTGACTTGCCTCATATTCAAAACATAAATATTTGTAAAGTGATTATCCTTTTTGGCTTCCTGATGATGGACAGTAAATGGATGTTCTGCTCTAGTATAGTGTAAAACAAGAGTGGATTGGAAAAAAACTGTTGGATAATAATTTGTACAGGCTCATTAATTGTTTAAATGTTTGATGCATTTTGAAGGTTTTTACGCCTTTTCAGTTACTTGTACAGTGTACAGTGAATTCAGTTTTAAAGGGCCAGCACTTTCTCCTGTGATTTTTGAAAGGAAACAAATGGAATTAAGATTTGTTATTGTTGTACAGTGTTTTGGTGAAATATTTAGTGGTAAAAAGATAAGCCATGAAGAAAATAGTGCTACTGTATTGTTGAATATTGTAACTACTTGAGACTATGTACAACTTCATCAATTCAAAAAGACTATTTAATGTCTGACTTGATCATGCAAAATTGACTAATCCCATGATTTACTACCCAATATAATTAGATTAATTACATTTAAATATTTTCATTGTTTTCAGCACTAGGTCAATAATAGTTAATATTGAAAAAGTAAATTTGAAAGGCAGAACCCTTAGGCTAAATGGATACACAAAGCCACATTTTGATCCACACACAATAATAGCATTTTAATGTGTCTATATAACAACTTTTACATTAGTAACTGATTTTTGCTGCTCTTATGGTAACTGTTATTTACTAATGTAAATAGCCTATTCAGCATTTTGTAGTTGAGGTTGAACGTTTAGGATATAGAAATGGATCCAGAAATGTTATTTCAAGTGTTATTATTATACTGCATTTCATTTTGCACATCACTGTGTTTTTATATTTTTAGCATTTTAAATGCCATTGCAGCTTACCTGACATTTATGTAAGGACCTTGATGGCATGATTTTCATATCAGTTTTGCAGAGCTGCTTGTATTAGCTCAGACTGTCTAGCACTATTCTGCACAAATGTTTGGTCATCGCACTCTTACAGCAAGGTTAGTACAGTTCTGTGATTAGCATTAGTACTGTTCATTTTGAGGCACATCTGGGACTTCAGACAGTAACTGAGTTGCTTAATGTAGTTCAGCAATGGTTTTGTTCAGGTTTGGTTGACTTAAAAATACACAAGTCAATAAAATTGAATAAAATAGTCAAAGTTTTCACTTTTGTTAAAAATTTTCTAAGTATTAGCTATATTACTATGAGTTTGTTTTTGTAAAACATAATTTTACACTAAATTAAAAGCTATGGATGTACAGAAACACCATCTGACTGAGCACAGTCCTTCCAAATACTGATTTAGAAAAAATGAATGACGATGCCTGTAGACGTTTTGTTTGTGTTACGTTTTAACATGATGCGTAAACACCAAGCTCAAAAGAATTTGAATTTTTCCTTTGAGGTAACTACAGTGGAACCTCAGTTTTCATCATTAATGTTCTAAAGTGCCTGATAACTGAAACAAACAATAACTGAAGCAATATTTCCAATAATAATTAATGTAAATCAAATGAATCAGTTCCAGACACTCTAAAATATGAACAAAAATACATTTAATATAGAATAACTATAGTTTTACATACAGAAAACAATGAGCAATAAATACAAAAGACTTAATGAAATGGATAATTGAACATTTAACATAACTCTTATAGGTTTACACTTTGTTTTAGAGTGTGCCGTGTGGTCCAACTGGCAGCCTTTGTTTTGCACAACCATTCTCAGGGGTCTTGGCTTTTTTTTGTTTTATGTTTTGTTTTTGCACCTGTTTTCAAGTGGTATCACTGCACACCATCGATTTAGTGTGGTGTGTTTTAGTTCATTTTGAGCTTTTTCAATGCAAATCAATAAGAAACAAACACCGAGAAACAAAACCAGAGAAACACCGAGAAACAAAGCCAGCGAAACAAGGAGAAACAAAAAGCCAGCGAAACAAGGAGAAACAAAAAGCCAGCGAAACAAGGAGAAACAAAAAGCCAGCGAAACAAGGAGAAACAAAAAGCCAGAATAAATGATGAATGTGTGAATGAGTAACGAATGTGTGGGTGGATGCTTTGTTTTTGTGAAATTTGTGGCGAGTCATGTGAGTACGCCGACGAAAAGCAGGTATATGAACGATAACTTGGACAAAGTTTCCCTGAAAAAAATACACCATAACCGATTTGTAACTCTGCAAAATGTCTGTACAGTCAGATGTGGACATTTATACAAAGTTGATGTGTGAAAACAGTATGAATGAAATGTATAATCCTGAATGCCATCTGTTAATAAAACAATAATAGACATGTAAACACCTGTCCATTTGCATTGTGATGGAAGTTTATGACTTTTAATGCAGCTGCTGGGAACTGATTTGTGGAGATAAATGTCTGGAAAGCTAATACAGCCAAATATATGTGAGGAGGGTTGCAGATGGATGTTGCTGTCTTCTATTTTGAGAATGGACCAAAAATGTTTATGTATATATACAAGTCTAAAGTGGCCTAAGTAGCTGACCGGTTGTCCTGCTTCCTGTCTGTCCGTCCACACTCGGTAGCTCTAAAGTGAGAACAGACACAGCTGAGGCTCATATAAACAAACATTGCTGACTGTTGTCCTCTGCAGCTTTAATAACACCAACAGTTAGAATGTTTGTTTTTATAAGACCCATCACATTTCATTCTTCTTTCTTTTTTTGACATTTATTATTATTATTACCTGGAGTGACCTATAAAGCCTATTGATGGACAGTTTTCCCCTGCTGTGTTGCCAGGGTTGTCCACCTGCCCGCTGTTTTGGTGTCTGCCTTTGTGTTATTTGGTTTCTTTAGACATACAAGTTATTTTTACCTGCACCTGCTTTTTTTCACCGCGTATGTGCTGTAGGTTTTTTCCATTCTCTCTGTATTCACTCGGTTGATCAAAAGGCCTGATTTTTAACTGGTGAGCAATCTGACAGTTTTATATGCTGATTAAATGTGCATAGTATGTTTTTCAAGTCAATCAAAGAGAGTGTGCCATTTTTATATTCTCCAACACAACTTGTCATTTACATTTGTACAAACTGGATTCCAAAAAACTTGGGACACTAAACAAATTGTGAATAAAAACTGAATCCAATGATGTGGAGATGGCAAGTGTTAATATTTTATTCGTAATAGAACATAGATGACAGATCAAAAGTTTAATCTGAGTAAATGTAACATTTTAAAGGAGAAATATGTTGATTCAAA
>BRDA01001097.1:20000-29139 GCA_036984385.1 Crenuchus spilurus | reverse complement strand
AGGTGATCCCTGACACTTTCGTTGTTGTCTCTGTTATTAGTATAGAGGTTAAAGTGGTCTGCTGTGTTGTGTTGATGTGTACCATTTGTTGGAGTCGTTGTTCCCCTTCGTCATCAATGGCCCGTGAGGCACCAATTATTATGCCATTAGGAGAAGTCCATTCTCTGTAGACTTTAACTACAGTGACTCTAGAACAGGGGTAGGCAACTCCAGTCCTGGAGTGTCGGTGTCCAGCACAGTTTGGTGATGTCACTGCTCTGACACTACAATTAAACATGCTAATTGCCCGCTGAGTTGAATCAGGTGTTTTTGATCAGGTAGATCCCCAAACTGTGCAGGAAACCGGCACTCCAGGACTGGAGTTGCCTACCCCTGCTCTAGAAAATCCTGCAAAGTTTGTGGTTTCTGAGATGCTACCACCCTTTGCCCAGTACCCTATTATCATGCCCTTTTGGACATAAGGCATTTCACATCCTTTGCCCATGATGATACTTTTACTACAATTGACTGGTGTGCTCACAATTTATATATGCTGTAAATTCCAAAGTCACGTAGCATGTTCATTCCACAGCAGTGGACATAATATTCTGATATGATGTGTGTACACGGTCATATCAAAATGTTATGACCATCTCCTTTTGTCTACACTCGTCCATTTTATCAGCTCCACCTACCATATTGGTGCACAATTGCAGACTGTAGTCCATGTTTTTCTGTATACTTTGTTTAGCCTCTAGTTCTTCAATGGTCAGGACCACCAGAGAGCTGGTATTATTTGGTGGTGGATCATTTTCAGCACTGCAGTGACACTGATGTGGTGGTGGTGTTAGTGTGTTGTACTGGTATAAGTGGATCAGACACAGCAGAGCTGCTGATGTTTTTAAACACCTCATTGTCACTGCTGGTATGAAAATAGTGGACCAACCAAAACTATCCAGCTAACAGCACCATGTGACCACCAATGATAAACCAGAGGACCAACACAAACTGTGCAGCAACAGATGAGCTTCTGTCTCCGATTTCTCAAGATGAACAAATAAGGTAGGTGTGTCTAATAATAGAGTGGACAGTGAGTTAACATAGTTATTAAACTCTCCAGCAGCTGATCCAAGTATACAGAGAAACAGATCTGCAGTCTGTAATTGTAGAACTATAAAGTTGGTCAGTGCAGCTGATAACATGGACAAGTGTAGATACAAGATATATGTACCTAATGAAGTGGCCAGTGATTATAAATGAACTAATTTTCTGCAAAGAAAATACAAAACACTGTGAAGAATAGTATAAAGTGTTAAATTCTATATTTCATATTTTTGTGATGTGTGAAATTCAGAAAATAGTTGAGCACTAAACACTAAAATGTGCAGATAATAATTAATTTGTTCTCTATAGAGGTGACTTGTTACTTTTTCAAGTTGCCCAAAGTTTTGCTTATCAATGTCATGTTCTTCAACCCTTTGGAGGTTGGTCCATTTCTATTGTGAAATGTTCACAGTGTAATGTTTTCAAATGGTGAAAAAAATATAGACCAAGATTTTAACATTAAAATCATGTTTCTATTTACCTTAAGTTTTTTACGAAGGATGTAGATATCTAAGACAACCATAGGAACATCACAGCGGAACGGATTGGAAATGTCTCAGTTCCAACGTAGCGCCAATCAAGCCAATGTAGCGTGCAGCGCATAGCCATATAGCCCACCCTGTACTTTCTGTTGGCAGGTCAGTGGAAAGGATAATGATTAACTTTTGAATATGGTAAACTTTGGAAAGTCCTCTAGATGGTAACAGAGTCCAAGTGCACGCAGCGGCTTTGTGTAGAATATTCTATAGCTTCTACCTTGAGGGAATTTTTTTTAATTCAGGTTTAGCCCTGATACCTGAGAAGAGTCTCTTCATTCCCTCTAATCTTCACTCTGATTGAATGCTCTTCCATGGCTTCTAAATGGCACAAAGAGAACCTTGTGTTAAATTGCATTGTGTTATACCTCATTATTCTCTTGTAAAATGTTTGAAGAGTTTGATGTTCGTTATCAATTCTTTAGTTACCGTTTCTAAGGAGCCTCTACGGTCGTCGGGTCACGCTGGCTACAGCACTTTACATCCATTTAGGAGCTGATTAATCAATTTGTGCACGCCTGTGCCTTTTCAAATGCACCTTTAGGTAGATGTGTGTGTTCAAATAAAGAGTGAGCACTTGAATAAGAAGGGCTCATCGCGATACAGTGCAGGTTAAGTAGTACAGGGCACTTTTGGGGAGAAAGACATTGCGCCCACCTCCTCAACCACTTAAAGACTAATTAACATAAGCAGATAGCACTATCTGAACCTGCCATTGTGGGTGACCCTGAACGTGTGTGCTTACACACACACACAGGTCTTATCGTGCAGGTACAGGGCCTCAACTCCTTCCTTTGGGAGGGCCAAGTGTGAGTGTGTGCGCATGGTGGAAGGAAAGGAGCACATGTGTGAAGAATGCTTGGTCCCTGAAGGCCCCTCAGAGGAGTGTAAATGCCTTTGAGTGAAAGTGAGCATAGCCACAAGTTGTGAATCTTGCCTTAAATCTCTTTCTTGCTCTTAACCTTGCAAGTTGTCCACTCATATTCACTTTGATTAGTGTAAATTAGAGATGGGGCAACTCTGGATTAAATGCTGTAGTTTTAACACCCAGTGATAACCATATTGCATCATATTTTCCCATCTTTCATGGTACCGCTAACAAATTTTGGGCATGTTGCTGCATCATGAACAGGGAGGAGCTTAAGTATTGAACACATGCTCTAGGTTTTTTTATGTTTGATATTTACTTTGTTAGAAAGTATTACAATACACATTCAAAACATTCTATTAACTTCTATTTGTATGAGCAAAAAAAATCTAATACAAAGCTGTGTTGAGTCCATGTATGTAAGGATACATCGATACACTTAAGTATCGCAATATATTGTTTTGTAATACTATATTTGATTGTCAAAAACACTGACTTTAATTAATACATAAACTGATGGCAGACACTGGTTCATTTTGTGGTATGTTTAAACCCCAGATCACTCTCTTTGGACATTATATTCTTACAGTTCAATGAAAACAAGTAGCGTAAGGGTGCAAAGCTAATTTAATTAGCAAACCTAGCTGAAGAGTAGCATTACCAACAATGGCTATATTTTATTAGATGCATTCTGCTACAATTGGGTGCCCTACCAAATTCACAAGCCTTTTCTTGTGAAACAGACCATTTGCGTATTCTAAATTTAAGTGATTTGTACTTTAATTGTACATGTAGTACCATGTAATTGTAATGCATGTTGGCATTATTTATTTAGATTCATGTAGTCATGCAAGGTGACATGTTAAAGGGGAGATGAAAGAATGATGAAACTTTGATGCTAAAGCTGAAGTAATGCACTATTCTTTTTTGGGTTGATTGAACTGTGTTTTGCTAAAATTGATGCTACACTGCAGCTACTAGGTTTACTGAGTGTTATCTTCACCTAGAGCTAATGATTATATGAATTAAACTGTGCAAAAGTTCAAGACTGCCCTGAAATGTAACATTTTTCTGTTAAAGTCTGTGAAATGTGTGATGTTTGAGGTACAAGGTCTGTGAAATTATGGAAAATTTCAGTAAAGCTGCTATAATAGGTGCCATTAAGTGAATTGTGCACAATATGTTCACTGAAAGAATTGACAAGTTTAGTGACCCCTTATAGTTTCTCGAACATCAGATTTCAAACTTTTTTCTTCAAAAATGGTGTTTTACATGCATATTTGCCTACCCTAATACAGAAATCCATGCTTAGTTTGCTCACTGATATTGCAGTCGGAAATTTTTCATATCGTCCCATCTCGTGTGCGCTGAGGTCTTCAGCTCGTCCTTTCGGAGTCCTTGGTTAACTTAAGAAGTGGTGCTAATCAAATGAAGTACAAACTGTGGCTGAATCATTTATAGCAGTTTAGAATTGCAGCCCTTGTATAGCCTCGGCACAGTGTCACTTGTATATGGAGAGGAACTGGGTTGCCAGTTCTTTTTCCACATGTTTCACTGAAACGGATATGCCACGCTCAGCGCTATAATGCCTTATAAAGACAACTTGTGCAAGGAGATATGATCTGAAAGAGAGGCAGAGAGTAGACGAGGCTGTCTTCTTTTGCCGTTGTTGTTTGCACGTTTTTCGAACCACACAGCGGGGTTAGCCTTAGTGCACGGTCGCTAATTCAGCGGCTAACGCACCTTCTCACGGTCCCATTCTCTCAGAATGATGCAACCTGCCAGACATTCCCCTTCAATTCTGCTGATGCTCAGTTTCTCTTTTCTCTTTTAGAGAGAGAGAGAGAGACCCTGATAGAAAGGAGGAGGGGAGGGTAAAGGACTGAAAGAGACATGGGGGAGAGAGACACTGAATGAGAGAGAAGTGAAAGAGAGAGAAAGGGTTAGAGAAACTCCTAAGTAAAAGGAGGTGAAAGAGAAGGATGGAGAGACACTGAGAAGATGGAAGGGAGAGAGAAAAGGCTGAGAGAGGAGTATGTACTGATGGAAGAAGGGGGAATACATAGCGAGCTGAGAGAGGAATAGGCTCTGACAGAAAGGAAGGGGGGATACAGAGAGAGAAAGAGGAAAAGGAGGAGCTTACAAATCCCACAAAAGGTTTTTTGTAATAAATGCAACAGAGTAACAATAAAAACAAAAACATTAGAAGAGGAGAAAAGATGTGTTTCTGTGTTAAACAATTAGTGCAGCAGCTTTATGGTGGATGGTGTGAAGCGGCGGGGCTTCTATACTCACCACAAACACAAAGAGCCGCTCACTCACACTAAGCCTGAACCCCCCCAACCAACCCCAACCCCACCAGAGATGCTCTCTACACCCTTCTCTTTCTCTCCTCTCGCGATGTCTATCCAAGTCTGTCCACTGCTATCCATCTATACCTCAAATTATCTTGTCCTCCATCCTGCTCTTCACCTTTTTGTTTTGTTTTCTGTTCATCATCTTCGTCTTTTCCTCTTTCTGGTGGGATTGCTTTCCTTCTCTACACCCCCCTCCAGTCTTGGCTGGCCTTGATTATTGGCAGCATTAGAGGTGTGTGTGTGTATTTGTGTGTGTGTGTGTGTGTGTGTGTACAGAAAGCTTCCTCTGTGCCATTGACACTGGTGTGAGCTGTATTGGATTAGCTCTATACCATGTTATGTTGTCCCTGTGTGTGTGTGTGTGTGTGTGTATATATATATGTGTGTGTGTGTGTGTGTGTGTGTGAGAGAGAGTGGGTGTTGGAGAAAGAAGGGTATCAGTCTTTTTCATACAGATGACATGTTTTCTTTTCTGAAGCCTCTGATATTATTAAATGACACAATGCAATACAGTAATATTATCATTCTCAATCCCCCTCTCTTTCTTTCTTCCCCTCCATCCATCTCTCAATCTCATTTTCTTTATCTTCATTTCTCTTTTTCTCTCTGTCTCTCTCTTTCCCTTTATCATTTTTTCTCTGTGCTCTCTCTCTCTCTTCTTTCTGCTTTGTCTATACCTTCTCTCTGTCTGTCTGTCTCTCTCTTTCTCTCTCTCTCTCTGTCTCTGTCTCTGTCTCTCTCAGGTGGAACCTCCTGTGGTGCCTCAGTCTCCGGTCATACCCAGACTAACATTGAGAGTCGGAGCCGGACAGGACAAGATGTAAGACTCACTCACGCACACACACTCAGAAAGGTATTGGGCAGCTCTCTGTGTGGTCAGAGACTGTGTGTCTGCATGCAGGTGTGTATTTCAGCCATTGGGTCATGTGACCAGTCCCAGAGGGCCCATGGGATTTTTGTGTGTGTGTCTGTGTGTACACACACACACCCACACACACACCTATCTACCTACCTCCTGCTGCACACTCCCATCAATAGTCTCAGTGTTCACACCACTTAACCCCCCCACTCTTTAACATACACATAGAGTGCAGGTAAATGTGTGTGTGTTCAAACATAGCTGATATATTTACTTTGAGTGTGTTTAGACTTTGCTTTAGTCTTCCTCCCTCATCCTCAGTGTTCCACCACCATGCGAGGCAGGAAACATTTGTGTGTGATTATGAACGTGTGTGTGACGACAGGAAGGCCTTTATTCTGAGTGTGTGTGTGAGCGTATATTATGTCTCTGATGTCAGCTCACTCCATTGTGTTCTTTTCTTGCACCTGTACGTTCCTCTCAGAACATAATCAGAAAGCCTTTCAGTGTGTTTGTGTGTTTGTGGTTGTGTGACACTCAGAGTTTATATGGGAACAAAAACCTACATATTGTTTATGTTTTAAGGAGCTTGCATGTTTCTATGTGTGCATCTGGGTAGTTGATATATGAAGGTATCACCTACTTTCTAATGATTCAGATAAATTATATTATTTTATAAATGACTCACTGAATCATTTAATGACCCACAGGGTTATAAATTAGTGAGTATGATGAGTCATAAAAAAGTGAAGGGTCCTAACCCTGTGTCCACACCAGCAGTGATTTTTCACCTTTTAATTCCAAAGTAACCCATCGCTTATTATCTGTGGCTGTTTCTGAGATCACGCTACCACCTCACATCGTAGTAATGGGTACAGGTCATCTACAAACAGTGCTACACAATTACTAGCATTTCAGCATAATCACACTTGATATATGTGACCCCGCCAGGGAAAACCAGGTCAGAGTCATTCTTTTTTTTTTTTCAAAATTTGTTTTTTTCAAAACAACTTTTTTGTGAATCTAAGTTTTGTTTTTGTTCAAAATATCTATCAGGGAGTTCCGATAGAGATCCGAGACTGTTATCTTTCAATTACAGCAATAATACTGAGTGGCTAAGTTTTGTTGCTAATGTGATTGACACAATATTGACACGATATCTCAATAAGTTGCCCAGTTACTTTGGCCTGGTTTTCTCATATGTCTCCAAACATAATTTCTCGTAATATTTTTGCAAAGATGCATTGTAAAGAACAGGGTATCCCTCTGCAATAGTAGAAATAAACAAGTAGGTAGGAACCAAAAAGAGGAGTAACCATTTCTGAATAAATAAAGCATGAACTGCTTGATACAGGGTTCGTACGGGTGCTTGAAATCCTGGAAAATGCTTGAATTTTAACGTTCTGTTTTCCAGGCCTGGAAAGTGCTGGAATTTTGGAGAAAGTTCTTGAAAAGTACTTGAAATTCTAACTGCATTTACTTGTTTGTTTACAATAAACAACTATCTGACTAAATAAGTTTGCTTAAAGAAAAAATTGCAGAGCATAAAATAGAAGGCTTTGCTCTTGCCTCCACGTATGTGTGACAACAAATTCCGTTTTTTTCTCGTAATCCATTAGCAGTTGACTTATGAGGAACCACCTCTTTTTGCCCCCAGATGCAACATAGTTTTACCACTTCTGTGTTTTTTTTAAATACGGCTAAATTAAAATTTTAATAACTTTATAATTCTATAGCATTATAAAGAAAGGAAAAGCCAGTGAAATAAAGAAGAGCGGCTCTTTGAAGAGCAGCCGACTCCCAACTGATTCAGGGAGTTCGTTTGAGACCTGCTAGCTTCCAGTTGGTGCTGTGTTCCCTTGCAGACACAGTGAGCCGGTGATAACATCAATAAAATGACGGGAGGCTGCGTTAGCTAGCCTGCTAGTGTATCTATGCACACCACCAGCTGGCGGTTTTGCAGGCTTATTTTTACGATGCATGGTGTGTGATAAAATGTGGTAACGCTAGTTTTGCATGTCAGTTACAGCACGATCATTAATGGCATACGCAGTGAACATAACGAAAATTGTTTAGCATCTATCAACATTACTCTGCAAAACGTACCACTGCGTTTAGCCAACCTGAGTAAATCAGAGTACAGTATAGTTACAGAGTTGTCATCAGACAGTTTTCTCTACTACAGTAGACAAATGTACAGTACTCTGAAAAAGTATTCATTCCCATTTAACTTTTCCACAAGTTACACCTACAAACTTAAGTGTATTTTTTAGGATTTAGTGTAGTAGGCCAATGTAAAGTAGCAAGTAATTGTGAACTGAGAGGAATTTTTAGCTGGAAAAACTTGAAAATGTGCCTTGAAAGTGCTTGAATGCTTGAATTTTACCTTGTAAAAGGTTTATGAACCCTGTTGATAGCCATTGGTAATCACCACGTTGCTTTGGTCCTAAATTACATAAATGTATATGTATGTGTGTGTGTCTATATATATATATATATATCTGTGTGTGTGTGTGTGTGTGTGTGTGTGTGTGTATAAGTTTGGACACATTCTCATTACCAGGCTGAAGATTTTTTTGCCTTAATGTGAAACAGCTCTGGTTTGTGTCTACATGTCAAATAAGATTTTCTCAAATGAGATTTGAATCACTTTCATACATGGTCATAGATACATATATGATTCGTGGGCATGTGACAGTGTGGTCAGATCGCTTGCATGTCTTTTGCGCCTCTGGCTTCTGTCCCATTTACCAATATAGCTGCTAAAATATCAGAAGCAAGTCACATGGCTTTTATTTACCACATCAACCTAATCTTGTACAGTTCACCAGCTGTCTACTGTCCTCCTGAGCAAAATATGATGCTAACATTAACACATCCATTTTGCCAGTTACAATACAGTCAGTTGTCTCACAAATACAGGGTTGCCATATCCTAAAAATTCACCAGTGGAGTGTCTGACAGAAAGTTGGCCTAGGCAAGTGGAACTTGGCACAAAATCTAAAGTGTCTAATAATCAACATTTGAAGAAGCTTTTAAAAAAAGTAAAGGTTCTTCTAATCTTATTGTGTCAATAGTTGTATTTTTTATTTTGCCAAAATTCCTGCATTCTGCCACCTCAGAAGTTTTACCTACAACTGCATTCTCAAAATAGCGTGATTTGACGTACAAAAATACAAACCTGGCAACCCTTAAATAAACTGTGACATTTTGACTTGTTGGTGAGAGAGGTGATGTGTGTAAATGTATCAAAGTGTGCATGTGTGCCATTGTAGATAGTCATTCGCATTACTGACAGATACAGTTCACTTACATTTATGAATATGAACCATTAAGATGCCAAATCCGATCTGAGCAGCAAATAAGAATTGAGTAATGTAATGTAATATGTCAACATGATGTGAATGTAGCCTTTCTAAAAACTGTATTTTGTTAA
>BRDA01001097.1:0-15000 GCA_036984385.1 Crenuchus spilurus | reverse complement strand
CCTAGCATATTTGATGTTAGTTGTCAATGTCTGATATTTTTCACAAACTAAATTTGACCTGGGTTATCATTAGAGAGATATGAAATGTATTTGTACTGGTTCACAAATGCAGTAAAATAAAATGCTCACAGTAGCCCTTTGCCGATATGCTGAATGAGATAAATCTGTCATCAGATAATGCTCATCAGACAAAACTGTGTCAAAAGAAATTGCATAATTTGGCTGCCAATACTGATATGATTATGATGTTACTGTGCATAATTGAAGCATTCTGTGTACAGAGAAACCTTTGATAATTTGCAGGATGATACTGATGCAACAGAGATTAATAGCGTTCCTTTAAGAAATGAAGCACACTACATCACCTTTCACAGATTTGTAATGTTTAGAACCTCGGCAGTCATGCAGCCTACACATGTCACCAAAGTTTAATTAGAATTTTTTTCTTGCTCTTGATTGATCTGTTGAAACAGTTTTTTTGTGCTTGTATCATTTGCTGAGCCAGTGAGCAAACAGATGTATACATCACACACGGTGGAGTGTAGGAGGCACCAACCACACAACAAACATAACAAACATCCCCTTCCTTTGGCACAACCATAAAGACATATGGAAGCATCTTTTTAGATAGGTTTTGTTTTTCAAAGATCAGAAACGCACACCATCTGCGTAATGATCAAAGCTGAATGATCTGCTTGTGAAAGACGTGGGGGAATGTACTACAAAGCTGGATTCTAGAAAGCTACCTGATTCAGTTTAAGGTAGCTCTGTGATACAGTGCTGAAGTAATTCTTTATTTAGATTCACTCCATACCACCTTAAACTGAGCATAAGGCTAACTTGTTCAACAGAACATTGGCAAATTCTGGTCATTTTGAGGTTAATAAATATCATGGGTCACAGTACTTTGACTGTTTATGTTAAAACAGAACTTATAAATTACCAAAGCAACTTTACACAAACTCAGTCATTTTTTTTTTTGCATTGTTTGAAAACACCCGCTGTCCTGTACATTCAGAAGTAATGGACTCAAAATGCCTTATAACCTCTTTAATATCCCGAAATATCCAGGTTCAGCATCTATTGACTACATTCAGATTCATTACTTTCTTATTTTCCAAGATACACACAAAAGGGAGGAATCAAAAGCTGAAACCCTCTTCTTTCTGCTCAAGGTTTCTGCTTGCCAGTTAAGGATTCTGCTTCATATATAGTGTGTGCCATATCTTTTAGGAATAAGCATTAAAAAATTGAATTTTAAACTTTGTTGCAGTACTTTGCTGTTTGAAAAAAGTCTTAAACAAATAGGATGGAGCGCTCAGTGTCTGTCCTCCTGAGATGCAATCTCTTTTGGCACAACTCAGTTCCAAGATGAACCTACATAATGTTCATTCAGTGCTGTGCAGCCTGAAACATTTCAGACTGATTTTTTTAACTTTCTGATACAAAAAATCTAAAATCTTTGTTCAGATGTAAATTAGAAGCATGTTATATTGCAAATCAAAAAGCACATTTTCTGCTTATTTGAAGGGCTGTTTGACATAAACCAACATTTTTTTTGCAATTATTTCATGTAGCTGCTGTATAAAACCTCTAAAAAATGTAAGCATGTAAATTCAGATTTAAAAATGCTAAAACAAAAAAAAATCCATGGGGTTGTAAGTCATTAATAACATTAATGGACATTAAATGATAGTGATAGTACATTAGTATTGTAGTTTGGTCATAGTCTTCATTAGGGAATATTGAATAAGATGAACCTGTAACAAATTCTCTCTTTATTTCTCTCACTCCCTCTTGTTCTCTTTTTCTCTTTCAGGTTGTGTGTAGGTATCGCAACCGCCCCACCGGAGGACCAGTCCTGGTTCTGTGTGAAGTGTGCTGGCAAGAAGAAAGACAAAAAAACAAAAAAGAGGAAACGTAAAGCGCACTGATCATCGTCATCTTTTTTTTTTCCTCTCTCTCTGTCTGTCACTCTTTTTTTTTCTCTCTCTCTCTCTCTCTCTCTCTCTCTCTCTCTCTCTCTCTCTCTCTCTCTCTCTCTCTCTCTCTTCCCCGTCTTACTGTTTTCTACATTAATGCCTTATTTTGGTTCCAGCCCCATTTTTCTCTTCTGTTGTTTCCATTTGGATTTTGTTCCCTCGTCTTCTTTTAACTCGGTCACTGTAGTCGTTTATGTATTTTTTAAATGAAATTTGCAAAAGTCTATGTTAATTTTTTTATGTGGATAATTCTCCTGTACGTCTGTACTGCTCTTTATAAGGAAGCCAGTGGCTCTTCAGCAGGCGTGCCTGTCTGTGTGTGTCGAGATGAAAACTGATACATTGTCATGTTTTTCAACTATGTGCTGACTCATCAGAATCACATCACTGAAAAAGGAAAAAAAAAGAATTCTGTACTATAATCTGCCTTTTTAATATTGTTGTTCTCATTTATTTAGATTGGAAGTGCAGTTTCCTTTTATTATGGATTCAATTAAAAGCTGTTTTTCCAAATAAGTGCTTATTTGTCTTGGCACATATACTTAAAGTTACGGGATTAAAACTGCCGTGAAGTTTCTGTAAATAGCGCATAAAATTGTGAGTTGTAATATTGTGGTCATTTTAGCCAGTTTGCCTGTCTTAGATGTGCTGAAAAATGCTTTGAAATTGCTCTCCTGCTTCTAGAAGACAAACTGCCAGTGTTTTATTGATTCTGTTGATTTTGAACAGCAAAAAAGAAGCATAATGAGCTGTTAAAAGTACATAACCACAAAAATATCTACATTCAACAATAACAAAATATACTAAAGTTAGCATAATTAGGTCTTCCCTGACCTTCATGTGTTTGTAGGGTTCAGTGACATAACCCACACAGTGCAAAAGTTGGTGCCATCTGGACAAATGACATTTTATTTTATTCACATGAAAGTGAGTGAACCCGTCTTCTGTAGAGAATGCTCTGCACATTTTAATGCATCTTTTTATTTTCTGAATTTAACATTTTGATATTAAATAAAATGTGTGCGAAATTTATGGCACATTTAAATGTTTTATGCTTTATTTTTTCAAATATGTTACATTCAGAAAATAAATCGAAACTGTGTAGAAAATCTGCAGAAAATGTTTGAATGTGTTCCCTGTAAAAGAGAACACAAGTGCTATTTGAGACAGAAAAATCAACCAGGGGTGGACAAGTTTGCAAGTCGTATGCAAATGTTTCAATGTTTTGTTGACTTTCTGAGCGACAGTAAATGAGCACCTGCTGTACTTTTTTGGCCCATTTAAGTGCACAAGTATGTGTTTACTGACTTAAAATACATTAGTCAAGAGAAAAGCTGCAACAGTACAATATGTAATGTCATAACTTATACACAGGCCATATTTGGCATTTTCTTCCAAAAAACTAAATTCAGTGAATTAAGTCTAAGTGTGCATTAAATAGTGAAAAGTTTGTTCTCTGTACAAGATATGTTTACTTGTTTTCATTTAAAAGATTCAGTGACTAACAAATTAGGAAGCAGCAACTGCATTATTGCAGTTTTGACAGAAAATGACATTCCTCAAGCCTAGCATCCTCAAGGAAAAGAAAGAGGGAGTTCGTAAACTTTTCCACGTCAAATTACAGGGTTTATGCACTAGGAACAAAACCCACATTGGCCTTTAACTTATCTCCCCTGGAGTAAAATACCTCTCTTTGTGGCCGTGCCAGGGCCAATGTGTGTTTAAATTACATGCTGTACCTTTTAAGTGTTCCAGTCCACCTGATGCTCAACCTCTCCTATTTCCTCCACTATGTGACCAGTGATCAGCACAGTGTGCCCGAGCCCTGCGCTGTTATCCGCACCGTAATACCTCATTAAATATCCCGAAGCTACCTGTCATTCTGGCTAATCGCATGCAGATGCAAAGGCCTAAATAAAACAGGCCTTTTAGTCGTCGTCCGATCAGCGCTGTATGATAGCACGTATCAAAGAGAAGCCAGCCTTTTTAATTCTGCATCGTTATTTGTTTCAAAGCACAAAAAATCTGGTTTCCCAGCATAGGGGAACAGTTTAGGTGAAGATAAGAAATGTCTTCCACATGCAGACGGGCATCCAGCGCTGCTCATTAGGGAAGCTGGAGAGATATGACGACCTCTGATCAGAGCTGTGGGGTTTGGGATCATAGATGTGTTTTAATATGTCCCATATGTATTGTTTATATTTAAGCATTGAGATGCAATGATGCCCCACATATGATTGTTAAATAGGAGTGAAACTAATGCCTATGCCTTCTACAGAGAACAATGCTCTGCACATCATTTTAATGCACACTTACAATTTACTGAATTTTGGGAATAACAACAAAAAAAAAAAGTAAAATGTACAAAAACATTTTTGCATAAAACTGGTACATGTTTTTGTCCCAGTTTTTTGAAAATGAAATCCAATATGAAATCTCCATAAAGTTTGTCAGCAGATAAAAGCATGAAGTGCTCTAAAATGTCCTGGTAAATGGCTGCACTGACTTTGGACTTGATATAACACAGTGGACCATCACCAGCAGATGACATGGCTCCCCAAACCATCACTGATTGTGGAAACTCTGGGACCTTGATTTCCAAATGAAATGCAAAATTTACTTTTAGTGATGGCTTGGGGTGACATATAATATTGTAAATAAACACTTGATATATACACTGTGTGTGTAATGAATCTATATAATATGTCACTTTCTGAATTGAATTACTGAAATTAACTTTTTGATGTTCTATTTTTAGATGCACCTGTGTAAATGATATAATAGTGGCATGCAAAAGTTTGGGCACCCCTGTTCAAAATTACTGTTACTGTGAACAGTTGAGCAAGTTAAAGATAAAATTATCTCCAAAAAGCTTAAAGATGTAACACACTTTTCTACATTTTAAGCAATATCAGTCTATTTTTTTCTTTTTTTGTACAATTTTAGAGTGGAGAAAAAAGGAAAGGAGTACCTTGCAAAAGTATGAGAATCCTTGGAGATTTTATTACTGTGTTAACTTTGACTGAGGTCTCAGACCGTAATTAGCCTGGCTTGTTCACAATCATCAGGAAATGCTAGGTGATGCAAATTTTATAAACACCCAGACTCCTAACCTTGTCCCAACAAACAGCAGCCACGTGGTCTTCTAAGTAGCTGCCTGGCACTCTGAAAATAAAAATGGATGAGGCTCACAAAGCAGGAGAAGGCTATCAAAAGAGAGCAAAGCATTTTCAGGTTGCCATTTCCTCAGTTCAAAATATAATTAAGAAATTGCAGAGACTAAAGAAACATTTCAGAAACAGCTGCTCGTAGGATTGCTAGAAAGGTAAATCGGAAGCCCTGCAAAGAAGACCTTCAAGAAGATTTAGCAGATTCTGGAGTTCTGGTACATTGATTTACTGTTTCCTCAGCAACTGCACAAATATTGCCTTCATAGGAAGATCACCAAAAGAAAAAATCCCCTGCATCCTCACCACAAAATTCAGCATCAGAAGTTTGCAATAGAACAATTAAACAAACCTGATGCACTTTGGCTGTAATGAGCAAAGGTAGGTTTGGATTTAAAAGGGTACAGAATTTGATGAAAAGAACATCTCTCCAACCATTAAGCATGGGGGTGGATCAATCATACTTTGAGGTTGTGTTGCAGCCAATGGCACGGAACATTTCACGGGTAAAGGGAAGAATGGATTCAATGATATTCCAACAAATTCTGGAAGCAAACATAAGACCATCTGTAAAAAAAAAAAGGCTGAATTTGAAAAAAGGATGGCTTCTACAAATGGATAATGATCCTAAACACACCTCAAAATCCACAGTAGACTACTTCAAAATATGCAAGCTGAAAGTTTTACCATGGCCATCGTAGTCACCTGATCTGAACATCATTGATAATATGTGGACAGACCTCAAAAGAGCAGTGCATGCAAGATGGCCCAGGAATCTTACAGAACTGGAAAACTTTTGCAGAATGGATGAAAATCTGAAAATCCCTCAGCTTTTTTGCTGAAAATGCCTCTGCTGGCATATATATATGCTGCTTACTGGTAGCTTTTTCACATCTGGAAAGGTTTCACAGAATGAGGCTTTGCATTTGAAAACCATTAAGCCCGACTGCTCTCATGACTATTACTGTTCAGTATTGTTTTCATCAACCAGAGATTCCCTACTGAAATCTTTAGTTTACATTAGGTAAATGTACTCGAGTTTAAAAGCTTGTTTCAGTCAGAGATTTGCGGAGTCTAAATGCATACTTCAGCAACTTTGCTGAATTAATGCCTGGAGTAAATGAAAATATTTTAGACATACAAAAGTAGCATCTTTTTTTGGATCCTTTTGTCCTAAAAATGATAAATAAATAAAAAATCGAGACCGGTCATATATTACAGATACTGCCATCTGTGTAATATAATGAAATAAAAATAAAAAATTAAGTAAACATAAATGGATAAAATAATAGAAAAAAAAATCCAGACACCTCAGAAATGTAAGTATGAATAATGATACCCACTCCAACCCTGATCAGGATTAAGCAGAAGATCATGGATGGATGAATAATGATACCTTTATGTAAAAATATAATTTACTGTCACATTTTATAAACTTCTGTTGGAGAGTAAACAGCTGTACTGAAGCTCACTGAACAACTTGTGGGCGATACCAAAACTGAGCTTTTTTCCCTTTTATTGTAGAAGGTTGAGTGTCTGTAGCTGCAGTGTTTTATCATACACTGAGAACATCTAGGAAAAGGAATTTTCGTCAGAAACAAAAGTGGACTTTTGAGCATTTTTGAGGCATTTAGCAGACGCTTTTATCCAAGGTGACTTACAATTGGGGGTTAGGTGCCTTTCTCAAGAGCACGTCAGTCGTGACCTGCCTGGGGATCTAACCGGTCAGCAGACCAGATCTTTAACCACTAGGCCACGGCTGCCCCGAGCAGCAGTGTTGGACAGAATGTTTGAGGAAGGTTCATGGGACCATTTTTCTACTTGGAGCACTATTGTGTATCTTTATGACAAAAAGCCACCACCCATTGATGAAAAGGTAGGCTGCCTCCCCATTGGTGACATAAGCAGTGTGCAGACATTAAGAGATTTTAGTTTAACTGGGGTAGCTCTTAGCATGTTCCTCATGAGATGTGAAGGTCTCAAACAAGCTATTTTAGATTAGATGAAACTTTGCCAGTGTGATTTGCACACAACAGAATTTGACTTTCACATTTAACTCATCAGTGCAGAGAAACACTCACACTAGTGAACACACTAGGCTGTGAGAACATGTGCCCAAAGCAGTGGGCAACCATATCCAAGGTTCACAGGGAACAGTTAGGGGTTAGGTTCTTCAGTCATGACCTGTCACCATATCAAACAGGTGACCACAAGACCAGATCCCTAACCACCCCAGCTGCCCCTTTGTACCTATGCAGTGGTTCAGTTCAGATTACAGCAATATCTAACAAACATTTTTACTTAATTTGAATATCCTACACTTTGCCATTTTTTCAGACAACTGTAAACAAACCCAATGCTATTGGTTCTTGTCTCAAAAATCTTTCTGCAAGAGGTCACTGCTGAGCCTGCATTGTTGTCCTCCTTGCAGAAGGCTGCAGTAATACTGAGGGTTTCTGAGCACCCTTTGATTGGCAAAATGGAATTGAGACTCTTGACACTCTACAGACATTCTTATAGGGCTGCAAGTGCACCACTTGGAATTGGGCATTAGAGAGAGTACATAAGGTGAATGTCAATGAGATGGGGAACAAAGGAAGAGGAAGAGGCCAAAGGTGAGTGTGAGGTCAAGATCCTCTTCAGTCTTTATTTGAGATAACATTAAAGCAAATTGTTTACATCAAGCACTTGACTGCACACACATGACTGCATTGAAGTGTCTTATGCTTCTAGTACAGCTTGGCTTGGCCCGCCATCCTTCAAGACATGTGGAACACTAGCATCAAGACTATTCTCTGTCCTGGTACCCAGGTGGTGGAATGAACTCCCACTGACTGGTCAACCAGCAGAGTCCCTCATGGTCTTCAAACAAGACTGAAGACCATCTCTTTGTCGAGCACTTAAGCGAGCACTAGTTTGTAATGCATTGTAATGCTCTTATATTGTGTATAATTGTGTATCTTTCCTTTTTTTGAGGTATTAGTAATGGTTTTGTTCTAACTGTAAATGTAAATGAGATACTTAAACACACCAAGTTCTTCACGACATTCCTGAACAGTATTTGCAATGTGCCTTGAATAGATGTAATTGGGTTTTTAGGTGGGTGTTACATGTCAAATTAACATTCACATGAATGCCAGGACCCAGGTTTCAAAGCTCAACATAGCCCATCACACTGCTTTCACTGACTTGCCGCCTTCTTATAGAGCATTCTGGTGTACTTGAGCAACAAGTGGCATACACACATGGCTGGCCAGCTGAAGAATAAGAAACTACAGCACAACAGACCAGGCCACCTTCTTCAAATCTGTTATAATCTATTTCTGACAACATGACTTTTTAAGTGGTATAGAGGGATCTGGTGATCAAGGGGTGGGATATAATAGGCAGCAAGTGACATCAGTTTATATAGTGTCATATATGTGTTGGAAGAAGGAAAAATGGGCAAGCATAAGGATTTGAGCGACTGACAATTGTGATGGCGAGATAACTGGATCTGAGTGTCTCAAAAACGGCAGGTCTTGTGGATTGTTCTTGGCATACAGTGCTCATGTTCAGTATGTACCAAAGTGGTGCAAGGAAGAACAATCTGTGAGCCAATGACAAGATCATAGGCACTCAATGCTCACTAATGTTTTCGGAGAATGAATGCTAGCCTGTCTGGTCCCAATACCACTGGGTCCATGTGCATCACTTACTTGGGAGGAGATAACCCCAGGATATACTTTGGGAAGGAGGCAAGCCATGGTAATGTGATGCTCTGGGCAATGTTCTGCTTAGAAACCTTGGGAACTGGGATCTTCTAGAGGTACCACCTACCTAAACATTATTGCAGAACGATTACATCACTTAATGGTAACACAATTTCCTAATGACGGTGGTCTCATTCTGTAGGATACTATGCCCTGCCACACTGCAAAAATTATTCAGGAAAATTACAAAAAAAGTAAAAGCCTTGACCTCCAAATTTCCCAGATCTCATTCTAATTAAGCATCTGCTGCTTCCACCTTACAAGACATGAAGGATCTTATGTCTTTATGCCTGATATCTCAGGACACCTTCAGAGCTGTTATGGCAGCATGGGCTACATGAGGTAGTTTTATTGTTATGGCTGATTTGTGTTGGATAAAAGTAGTCCAAGTTAAAATCAGTTCAGTTTTGATAAGCCATAAATAAAAGTAGTCTTGTAGCTGTTTGACCAAGTTTATTTTTGATGGCCTATCAAATCTTTTCAAATTCTAGACAGATTGACGAACCAGCATTACCACATAAATGCAGATTCTGTAAAAATGAACAAAGCAGCAAAACCCCTCAGTCTGTCTTCAAAATATCGCCTTAGACTATAGGTAGCTCTGTAACTTTCCACAGTGCTTAGATAATTGTCTGAAATTGCTTGTCTGGCTGTTTCTGCTTGAAATAGGCCTATACTCTTTCGATTATTCCAGTCCACAGAGCACAGACCCTTGGCTGCAGGTCAGAATGTGTCTGAAAACAGATCATTTCATTTTCCTCTCCAGTTAATGAACCTCAAAAACTCTGTGTTGGATTGTTTGTTAAATCTTTGTGTAAAATATGCCTTTCTAGCACTGCCTAAAGTGATCAAGACTGAACTGATTCAGATGACATGAGTTAAAAAAAATATACAGTGGTGCTTGAACGTTTGTGAACCGTTTAGAATGTTCTATATTTCTGCATAAATATGACCTAAAACATCATCAGATGTTAACACAAGTCCTAAAAGTAGATAAAGAGAATCCAGTTAAACAAATGAGACACAAGTATTATACTTGCTCATTTATTTATTGAGCAAAATGATCCAATATGACATATTTGTGAGAGACAAAAGTATGTGAACCTCTAGGATTAGCAGTTAATTTGAAGGTGAAATTGGAGTCAGGTGTTTTCAATCAATGGGACAATCAGGTGTGAGTGGGCACCATGTTTTATTTAAAGAACCTGATGGCTTGCATAGGAAGACCAGCTAGGAGTGAGTTGCAGTAGTCAAGTCTTGAGATGATGAGAGACTGGACAAGCAGCTGGGTGGCATCTTGCATTAGAAAGGGTTGAATCTGTTGAATGTTGAAGAGGAGGAACCTGCACGGCTGAGGAAAGTTTGCAATGTAAGTAGAAAATGATAACTGGTCATCTTGAATCACACCAAGGCTTCTTGCTTCTTGAGATGGAACAACGACCATTGCCCATTTTCTTACTTTTTCTTTTTATAAGCTAGCCAGTGTGCAGTTAAGCAACCATTTTGATTTAAACACTGATGGACTGGTAGATGTACACTATTCAACATTCTTTGCGGTATGCAGTAGCATGTTAGTAAGCCTGAGGGAACACACCCATTAACCATTCTTAGACTCTCACCCTCTCTTGTTGGGTTCAAGTGATTTTTTGTAATGCGGAATCAGTTCTGCTTCAGCTCATCTGCAGTGTAAGCTAGCTTCTTTGTGGATAAAAGTTACTTTGTCCAAGTGTGGCCTACCCAAGAGAAAAGCAGTATGTGTGGTGTGTGAAGAGGGTGGATTAAGGGATTTTTAGAGTCTGATCTATTACAGACACTGCTGTACTTCAAAAATGAACTTTTTTTCAACAAAATGATTAATATGGATTAGTCACTTGTACATCATAGCGCCCACTATGGGAGGACATGCACTATCAGTCAAAATGGTTTTAGAACACCCAATTTTTCTAGATTTTTTTATTGCAAATGACTGAGTTTAATGCCTCGTTACACTCTGAAATGAAAGCATAGGAGTTAAATAAGAACTGATTGAATCAGTTTATAGACCAAAATGTTTTTAAATTTTGGACACAAAATAGTACCTTTGTCAGATATAACAGCTGAACACACTCGTGACATTCTTTCTACAATAGACATCAAAACAGTTCTTCACAAATCTGCTGCAGAAGTTCACATCAATGTTGGCACTTGTAGGTTTGCTTTGCTTTTCACTTCATCCCAAATCAGCTGGATGGGGTTTAAGTCTGGAGACTCTGCTGCCACTCCATGTTTTTAAGCTGACCATCTTGTTCTTTTTTCCTGACGTTGTTCTGACAGAGCTTGGACTTGTTTTGGGTCATTATCTTGCTGTAGAATGAACCCCTGACCAACTAGGCACATACCAGAAACGTTCTAAAACTTTTGACTGGTAGTGTATTTCAAATTAAGGATTTGCTTCATTTTGTGATAACTTTGTTACATACAGGGGTTGGACAATGAAACTGAAAGTGTGGGAGGTTTCATGACTAAATTGGACCAGTCTGGTGGCCAATCTTCATTAATGTCACATTGCACCAGTAAGAGCAGAGTGTGAAGGTTCAGTTAGCAGGTAAGAGCACAGTTATATAGTATATTACAATGCACACAACATTATGGTGACATACCAGAGTTCAAAAAAGGACAAATTGTTGGTGCACAGCTTGCTGGCGCATCTGTGACCAAGACAGCAAGTCTTTGTGTCTAAATATTATTGAGCCACTTTGGGGTGTTTTGGTGGAGCGAGTCAGGAAACGGTTTCCTCCACCAGCATCACGTAGTGACCTGACCACTATCCTGCAAGAAGAATGGCTTAAAATCCCTCTGACCACTGTGCAGTACTTGTATATGTCATATTCCCAAGACGAATTGGTGCTGTATTGGCCACAAAAGGAGGCCCTACACCATACTAATAAATTATTGTGGTCTAAAACCAGGTGTTTCACTTTCATTGTCTAACCCCTGTATATAGTCTAATGCAAAAGTTTGTACACCCCTGGTCAAATGAAGTGCAAATAAGTAACACATGTTCTCTACAGAGAGCAAATAAATATTTTCTGCACAGATTTTTAAATGAATTTAACATACAGGTAATAAGTCAAACATACAGTATTTGTTGTATTTTAATTTTTGCATTTTACATTTTTATTCTAAAATGCTTTTTGTCAGTAAATAAAGAGTATATGTGCATTAAAATTTGCAGAAGTTTGTTCTTTGTAGAAGATAGATTAACTTATTTACACTAACAAATTAATAAAACGTACTGTATTTTGGCCAGTGGTGCCAAAATGAACAGGGGTGCATATAACTGTATATATCTGAACAGTAGTGTAGGCACTCCTACAAACTTTGTTTATATTTATATGAAAAGCAATGATATTAGAATACCATTAATAATAAAATCAGCAGCAAGTTTATGGAATGATGTGTTGATTTAACTCTTTCCAAATATCTCTGCCTGGCAGCCTAATACCTGCTGTGGTTAATTAATCCTTCATTATGTTAAATCAAGTCTGCAGCTGATGACTTTAACAAAACTATGTGATGCCTGAGGAGCATCAGGAGAACATCTGGAAGTAAACTTTGTTTTTCAAACAAGAGACATGTTACCAATGTTTTTTTGTTTATTTATTCTAATGATCATTTGAGGGGGTTTTACAAGTAAAGGCACATTTATTAAGAAGACAAATAGTTTTAAATAACATGTTGAGGTGCATAAGACTTTTGCACAGCACTGTATATATGTATATATTAGTGTGTGTGTGTGTGTGTGTGTGTGTGTGTGTGTGTGTGTGTGTGTGTGTGTGTGTGTGTAAAAGTATAAAAGCTTAACTCATTAAACTAAAGTAAAGCTGAATACTGAATGACATTGGTAGGAGGATAAATACCCCCCTCATCCCTGATTCTAATGTTTCCCATAAAGCACCTATTTGAATTTGAAAGCAGGCTGCTTCCTTTTTAATTACTTTAATTATCAAACGAGTTCAGGAGTTTAACAAATCTGTAAAAACGCCTGGAAGTCTCTCTCTCTCTCTCTCTCTCTCTCTCTCTCTCTCTCTCTCTCTTTCTCTCTCTCTCTCTCTCTCTCTTATTTAGGTTATTCTTTAAAAAAAAAACAAAGTTTCTGAAACATCAGCCTTATCATGGCCTGAAAATAAAGATTCTTTTTGTTCTCGGTGATGCCCCTAGCTTTACTGTGTGTGTGTATGTGTGTGTGTCCCCGTGAGCTCCACCAGCAGCTGCTGCTCTGTACTCTTCTTCTTTATCAATAGTTTTGAGCTTGAAAAGCAATTAGAGACGCAGAGAGAGGAGGAGGAGGAAGAGGGGTATCACATTTTAAAACACATTTATGTTTTTTCTTTATTAATTACAATATTTATTCATTTTAGAGATTTTCCTGCTCTCTCTGAGCCTGAAGCTCCATCTGCAATTAAAACACACACACACACACACACACACACAGAGAGAGAGAGAGAGAGAGAGATAGATCAATAGCCTGAACACTTGCATGATGGACTTATTAATAATTCATCACTAATCATTTATTTATTTAATAATATAATTGGTGTCGCAGGAAGCTGGCTTCATTACACACAGATCTACTACTACTACTACTACTACTACTACTACTACTAATAATAATAATAATAATAATAATAATAATAATAATAATAATCTGCCTTGCTGCTATTAGGTGCATGACTTGAAGTGTATGAAGAAGTAAGATTTTGAGTAAGAGCTTATTTTTTTAATATGAGGTTTTATGTATAAGAGTTCAGTCCTGTGATTGTAGGTGTAGTAATACAGGTGTTGTGGGAGATGTATTAGCACGTGGCTAGTATGTTAGCTCTGGGCTCATATATTACTGAATTAACTGGAAACACAAACATTAGCATATTACCATAAGACAGTTTTTCCAGATTTTTCATCATGTGTCCTAGACTTAAACCCCACATACAGCTTATATACATACAGCAAAAAGACCACTGCTAATGGGCAGACTCTCTGCTTTGACTACTGACTGCTTTGACAGGACAGTCTGTGTTTGAGTAAAATAATATTTTTTAAAATTCTGTAAACTACTGACATTTCTATTAAATTCCAATTCAAAATGTGTTCATTTATTTACAGAAAATAAACAACTGGTCAAAAGAAACAAAAGAAGCAATGCTTTTAGATCACAGAAGATGCAAAGAAAAGTTGATTTTGATTTTTTTTACAACAAAAACTTTTTTGTGGAATAAGCTTGTTTTGTTCAGGCTCTTCACCACTCTTTCAAATTACTGTTGGGTGATTAAATTTCAAGCATGTTGGCTTTGTTTGATGATTTGTGACCATTAGACCACATATATACATACATACACATGCACATACAGTGGTGCTTGAAGGTTTGTGAACCCTATAGAATTTTCTACATTTCTGCATAAATATGACCTAAAACATCATCAGATTGATCATCAGAAGTCCTAAAAATAGATAAAGAGAACCTATGAGACAAATATATTATACTTGGTCATTTATTTATTGAGGAAAATGATCTAATATGACATATTTGTGAATGAAAACTGACTCTCGCTTCACCTTCAAATTAACTGCTAATCCTAGAGGTTCATATACTTTTGCCAATCAATGGGACAATCAGGTGTGAGTGGGCAGCCTGTTTATTTAAAGAACATGGATCTATCAAAGTCTGCTCTTCACAACACATTTGTGAAAGTGTTTCATGGAGATTTCTGAGGACCTCAGAAAAAGAGATGTTGATGCTCATTAGGCTGGAAAAAGTTACCAAACCATCTCTAAAGAGTTTGGACTCCACCAATCCACAGTCAGACAGACTGTGTACAAATGAACCACTGTCACCTTCCTGGAAGTGGTCAACCAACAAAGGTCACTCCAAGAGCAAGGCATGTAATAGTCAGCAAATTTGCAAGCATACATTTAAGTGACTTATATATAAATCTATACAATATATTAATTCAATCCGATTCTGGTGCCAGCCTTGCACCGCACACAGGAACCTCCTCAGTTTCCCGGCATGCAGCGGGTCATACAATATGCAAGAGAGAGAGAGAGAGAGAGAGAGAGAGA
>BRDA01001091.1:21002-40432 GCA_036984385.1 Crenuchus spilurus | reverse complement strand
TACACACAACAGTATATTATTGATCACTTATTTTTTGACATTTTAGGGGAAGCTGAGCTTCCCTTGCAGTCTTAGAGCATCCGCCACTGGTTGAGGGTGGTCCTTGAATTCCAATACAGATCTGGATTTGAGAGTGCACATCATTTGACCTTTGATGTGTGCTGTTTCCTGCAAGATTAGGAACTGTAGTCAAAAAGTCCACCAGCAGACTCAGCAGAGGACACAGCTCAGGTCTTGCCAGCGGTCATCTAACATTTGATTTAAGCACAGCAGATGTAATCTTAAATTTTCTAATTACTTCTTCAGTCAGTTGATATCTCCTGAACATGACAGATAAACAGAGATCCAGCAAGTTGTAAATAACTGTGTGATCAAATTGCTGATTTAAACCTTATGAGCTAAATGAAAATATTCCTCTGATACCTGCACAGCTGATATACTGCCGTGCTGAGTGAGGTTCAACGTCAACCAAAAGCTCAATTATATTCTCACTCAATTACTAACCTAAAAGCAAAAACACCATGACATCTGTACTTATCTCCCAGAAAAACTGATCTCCTTTTGGTTTGGCCTTTGATTTGTGCTCTGCTCATGCTAAAGGTCAGGCTTTTTGAGAGATGAGTGAATAAGTTTTCAGGTTATTTTATGGGAAGTTGTTTACCATGCTCGTGACGCTGGGCTCACATAACCTTGTTTAATCTCTAAATTTCATTACGATAAAGACTGTTTCTCTCCAAAATAACATTTGACCAGTCACTTGATCTCAATCCACTCTGTGTCCAAGCAATCACGTCTCTCCTCTTATAAAATATTTACTTTTGCAAACCAAGGTTCACTGCCAACTGTTACCTTTTTTTTGTTTTTTGTTTTAATCTCTGCAAGGGTTTACATGTCTTCTACCTGAACAAAACACCTCTGACCTTGTAAGGTACACAATAAATGTGTGAACAGGCACAAAGGAGCTCAGGTAATGCAACTCAGCCCCCTGCAGATGAAATGAATAAGCCATTCTCACAAACCTATTACATAATGCTTTCACAAGAGTCTTGACCCTTTTCTGTCCTGAGCAGAAATTACTTTCTGCTTAAATAGAAATTACCTTCACCGGGCAGGGCATTACACTAGCTAAGCTAAAGACAGAGCACCAATCCATCGCTGGGTGCACATACAACAAAAACCTGACCTCCGTGGTTTTGGATTGGGGGAAGAAACCCACACAGACACAGGAAGAACATGGAAATCTATAAATGCTAACTTGATCTGATACCAAAGTAAATACAGGGCCAGTATCACTGATATTGACACCGATACCGATACCGATATTTTTAAATATTTCAGCTTCATAGATCCAAAGGATCCAAAAGACCTAGGATAGAATTTCACCAAAAATTGTAGGTGACAATAAAATATTTTATCACAATCAACATTTTTTTGTTTAGAAACTATAGAACAGTATATAAAAAGTTAGAAAAATAAATAAATAAAATAAAATAATTTTTTGAGGTAGAAAAGGAGAAACTGCAATACAAAAATAAAATAAAAATTCTCTCCTCACTAGACATCTTTTCTAGCTTTCTTTCTTTGTTTCTTTTTTCAAGTAGAATTGTTCTTGAAAAACAAAAAATAAGAAATTTTCTTCCTTTCAGTGCAATTATGTTTTGTACTAAATAAACAGAGTGTAAAAATTATCACTCAACACAACTTAAAACAAAATCTCCTGAGAGAGGGCTGACAAACCACAATACAACAAAATTAACACAAACACAACAAATACTGTAAACAGTTTCAAACTTATTCTCTTTTTCAAGTCGAACAATACAATAAAATAATACAAAAAAATAAGGAATTTCTTCCGTTCAGTGCACTTCTCTACGTTTTTTCTTAAATAAAGAGTGTAAAAAATATAACTTAAAGCTAATTAAAACAATCTTCGAGGAGAGCGCTGAGTGGACGGGCCAGGCTGAGCCTTGCATGATTGTTTGGTTGGTGCTGCACAGGTGCTGCACAGGCTGGAGTATCGATCTTTTTACACGATTATTGCTCAATATCAATACAAGCATTGGTATCAATATTATCAATATTTGGATCGATCTGCCCACCTCCAGTGCGCACACACACACACACACAATCTAGCCTCCATATTTTTGGACTGTGGGAGGAAACCAGAGACCCTGGAGGAAACACACAGACACTGGGAGAACATGGAAATTCCACCCAGATGGAGCCTCAAACCCAAGTCCTCAGAGCTAAGAGGCGAGCGTGCTAACCACCAAGTCACATTGCCGCCCCTGTCATACTCAGTACAGTGTAACTGTAGTTTTGATGTTTTAACATGATTTGCCTCTAATAGGTGGTCATAGTGATATGTGATTATTCTGCTTTAGCTTGGAGCTATCATTTTTAATTTTCTTCTTCTTAATACAATAAACAGCCTTTAGTAGAAACATTTACCTGCTGCTTACTGAAGATAAATGATATTGTATGAACATAACAGATGTAGTGTAATGTAAACAATCTTTTCAATAACTGACCTTTGAAGAAATTAATATGACTATGCTGAGGAACAATAGACCACTGAAACTGTGTGGACATCCTGTAGTCGCAGTAGGATTTTGATTTTCTCCATGGAAATAATGAATGGAGTTTTAGTAAATTGCCTCTGTATATCCTGATGTAGACAAAAAGTAAACCCAATATGTTTTTTCCTGTGTATATTTATCATTAGAATATCACTGGTTGAAATATGAATACTGCAACATGCAAGCTGATACTGTAGAACACTGAACTGACACCAGCAGAGCTACAAAAATAAAGAAAGCCGGTCCAGGAAGCACAGACAAGCAAGAGGAGAAGTAACACAATGAGATACAGCATTCTGTTCAGTAGAACTATAGTGGTGATGGTTAGATTAGGTCAGGTAGTGACAAGAGCACATGAACAGCTTGGAGATGCACTGCAATAAAGTGTTCTTCATGATCTAGTACTTGAATCAGTCCACTGGTTAACAAGCTCATCGTGAGCTGAATCTGGTGAACTGGAAAGAGAATGGTGTATTATTGGATTAGACTCAATTTGAATCAAACTGCAGAAAAAATAAGATGCAAAAATAAACTGAAATTTGCTAGCCAGACAAGAAGCTGTGCCCCACCCAGTGGAGGGGTATGAGGACTCCGTTAAGATACTGGATGGATGGATGGATAGATGGATGGGTGGATGGGAAGCTAAAACCTAAAGGTTGCTACTCAAACATTCCTAAAAGGTAAATACACATTTTAGATCTATAAAACACCAGTATGAGGATGGGTGCATGCCAAGTCATGAATTAATTTTTGAATAAATATCATTTGCAGTGTGTCCTGAACATCTGAGATTTGCTGTGTGCAGCTTTGAAAGTTTTGAGATGTTTTTGCATCAGCATCTCCTTAGTCCTCTCTTTGCTGCAGCTCCAGCTTCATGCTCTTCTGGGGAAGTCTACATTGAACATTTCTGTGAGGATTTGATTGCATTCAGTGATGAGAGCATTGCTGAAGTCAGGTACTGATGCCTGATGATTATTTCTTCCCCACCCTAACTCATCCCAAAGGTATCAGATAGAGCTCCATCACTCCAGAGAATACAGGTCCTTTGCTCCACACCCTAATGAGGGGGAGGATTTAGGTATACCCATCTATCTGATGCTTGGCATTGGGCATGAACTTGGATGAATAGTGGCAGTGCATTTCTGTAGAGATAAGCTGAGTGTGTCAGCAAACTGAACTTAGCTGAATTTACTAGAGGGGTGTCTGGATACTTTTGAACATGTCAAAGCAAAAGTTTCATGTGTTCTTGCAGGCCAGGCCCACACTGTGCAGGTTTTCTCCGCAGTCATCGTGGGTCACTCCCCCTCGTTGGTGTGCTGAGGCGGGACACTGCCCTTGTGCATGTGATGGTGAGAGGAGGATGGTTTGTAAAAAAGCGCGTGCAGAGGGCCAAATGCACCAGTCTGGGTTCCGACCGCGCTGGACGAGGATAAACATCCACAACGCATCACTGGATATTTGTGTTAACGGCGTGGAGCTCGCCTCGGGAGACGGGGGGTGAACATGGGAGCCTTAAGCTCAGCACAGCGGGACGGCAAGCAGGACGAAGACACGGTGACCGAGACCAGCGCGGGACAGGAGGAATCACAGGATGACAGAGCTGAGATGGTAAAACACGAGCCAGTACAGCTGCCTGCTGTCTTACACACGCTGGAAGTCGTGTCGTTTGACAAACACAAAACACTATGCATGCTGGGGAAAGTGGAATTGTTTAACAGAACTACAAGAGAAAACTTGCCTTTTATGAAGCTGAAGTTCATAAGCGCTTATTAGAATGTCCTATTCCACCTTAAATCATGCTTTAGGCGCCTGCATGCAACTGCACCATTTAAGGTGGAACGAGGAGTTCGAATTAGAAGCTAAGTTCTGCCGCTGTGACCACTGCAGTGCTGTGTTTGTGCCAGTTAGGTTAGCCTGCGTGAAAATGTAGCCTAGCTTACATGAAATCCTTCAAGGTATTAAACAACGGCACATTAAAAACTAATTTCAGTGATATTTTTGCTTTGTGAATGAACACAAGTCCTTTCTTTTTAGAAAGCTCATTCGAAGAGCATTTAAAAGTGACCCTGTACGTAATTTTATTTATACTTTTCTATCAGATAACATTGGGCTTTTAACATGATTCTAGAAAATTAGCCACATTCATGATAACTCAGTCTTCATATACACACACTGGTGGGTACAAATATATTCTTAATGTACCCATTAATGGTATATTTTCGGAAGTCTTCTCCCATGGGAAATACAGCATTTCCTCCAGCTGCAGATTGATTTATCCCTGATAAACAAGATGAAGTCAGCTATGCTGGAATGGGAGGTCTGGCAAATCTTAGTTTTCAAAGATAACATTTCTCCAATTTACATTTATTTATTTAGCCTTTATAACATTCTAATACAGTCTAAAACTGTTTATACAGCATTTAAGCTTGATTTTTCTGTGATACTCATTTATTTCTGTCAGTTTACACAGAAATTTCAGAATATTATGACCACCTAAATAATAATATACACTTTCCTTATTATGTGTTCATTATAAAGATTAGGTGGTTCATTGTAGTATGTTGATTGCTGTGTACCGCTCACCAGTCATTGTTCCCTTCTGGCATCAGTGGCCTGTGGGTCACCACTGTTGTGTCGTTGGGAAGCACTCAGTGCACTTTCACTATGGCAACTCTAGAACATCCCACAAACCAAAAAAGAGGTTTCCAAGATGCTACCACCCTTCACCTGGTGCCCTATTATCATGACCTTTTGGATCTCAGCAGCAATGTGCAGCAATCTCTGTCACGTGGCATCTGTGACACCCCAGGCTGACTTCATTCCAAGCCAACCGTGGTCATAATATTCTGCTATGACTACATTACTAGCCTGTCAACACATTAATGAATCTGACAACTGGGTAACTGCATAACACTTAAGGCCCGATATTAGACCTTTCAGTTTGATCACTCTCATGATAAACACTTTCATGATCTTCTAAAGGTTTTGAGGCCAAACAGAAATTGTTTCATTTTAGAATATTCTTTCTACCATGTTTCTCTGAACCTGTGATTGAGTCTCCAAAACTGTTAAGTTTGAAGTTCACTAATCTACATAGGGCAACCATGTAATGTAGGATCCAAGTTCATTTTCCAACAATTCCACCACCATTTGTGCAGGCAACAAGAGTAGTGATTTAACTGAGAACATAAAAAAAACTTTATTTTTAGTATTAGCTGTTTTGCCTCCCTTGTGATCCAATACTTCAAAAAACTCAACATTTCATAAAAGTACATTTAAAAGTAATTGTGGAGCATTTCAGTTAGTCAGTTTATATTGAGATTTCTATAAAGTAAAGTCCAATATGCCGATAAATGGCTGTCATAGTCTAGTTTTATATGACCACAACATTATCTATTTAGGCCTCGTATGACAGCATGATCACCAGAGTTTGATGGCCATAGCCAAAATGTTAAAATATTGATATTCATGACTATTTACTAGATCACAGTTTTTTTTGTTTTGGCTGTTATTTAAAACTGTATCATTACATGTCTGTACAATATCTGAAGTAATTGCTACTGTTTGATGTTATCAGATTGTATTTCTGAGAGTTGTTTTGGGAGCTTTAACCTCTTAACCCGCTTTATTTGTGGAAATACTTGTTATTAGTTCTAGTGTAATAAAAGTCACAGAGTTAAAGGAATTAAATCCTCATTCATTAATTACTGCTATTTATGCATGAGTCCTGCAACAATTGGTATTTTTTCAGATTTGATTGGCATTTGTGGCACATATCCCTAACCTTTTGTGAGTAGTGTATTTGTATGGAGTGATTTTTGTGTCAAAAGTTTCACAATAGCAAAAATAAATCTGCAAGCATTTTGACCATTTTTGGTTTCAATGTTTTTTTGTTTTGTTTTTAATTTTTCCACAATTTTTGGTTTCATTATTTTTGTTTTTTTTGCTTCTGCTCCGCATTTTTTTGCTCCTTACTTTTGGAACACTTTTCACGTGTGGGTGGGATTTAGAGGGCGGCGTTAGCCTTGAATTTCCATTGGTCACTGACAGCAGTTTTGAGTCCGCCTCTGAGACAGAGCCACGCCCACCATGTCTGCTTCACACACAGCGTTTTCAAAAATTGCGGAACACGGGGTTTGTAATTCATAGCAGCAGCTGAACTGAATTTTGCCAAACCAAAAATTGTGGGGAAAAAAACAAAAACAATGAAACCAAAAATTGTGGATAAATTAAAAAAACAAACATTGAAACCAAAAATGGTCAAAATGCAAATGTTTTATTTTTTGCATTCATGAGATATACTTTATGGTCATGTTTCTGTGGATTTTGCTTGCAGATTTATTTTTGCTATTGTGAAATTTTTTACACAAAAATCACTCCATATTTGGCTTTTGGGTGAAATTTATGGAAAACATAAAAAATTCACACTACAGTGTGACATTATATCATGAAAGGGGGCATTTAAGTAGGAGCATGCAATGGTGATTTCCTCATCTCAAACCATTTATTGGAACAAAGCCAACAACAGTGGTGGATACACCACCCCAAATAAAAATCCTCAGCGTGAATCAATTTTGACAATGAAGTCTGTGGCTGGTGGTGTCCTCAGGTACCCTTTCAGGTCTTCTAGCACACAGACCATGAAGATGTTAATGGTTTTGAATGGTGTGACGTGACACTTGGGTGCCTCTCACCTCTCTTAAATGTGCCTGGAGTTGTGTGGCATTCATCATCCAGTTCCACGTGACACTGTTCACAATGTAGTGGTCATCACTGTGGGATGTGGCCAGATGACATCCACTTCTATGCCTTTCTGTCACTCTTCCAGTCTCTCTGTGTCTCTGTTACAACCTGCTGATGACACTCTTGTGACACTCTAAGCTCAGTGATCACTTCTGTCTGAAAACATCTTTACATTCAATGTGAGCTGAATTCAAAGATGTAGAAAAACAAAAATGTATGTAATTTTTTATAAACTGTGGTTTTCATATGACGGTAATGATATTCTACCTGTTAACATGGTTGCATGCGAGTGTCTTAGTTAATTAATTAAGGTCTAAGTAACATTGAATGTACTTCATTAATTACATTTTCAAAACACTGACATAAGCTTACATAAACATAATAACTACTGCAAGTAGTATTTGGTATGAGCAGTGGACATTGAAATTACATAAAATATTTAGTTCTCTGTTACCTGGTATGTAATTAAATTTGGGACAGGTAATGACCGAATCTGTGCTGTGTCCTTCAGGTGTTCATTGTCTTGGATCTTATTTCCCATTATGTAGTTTTGAATTTCATAGAAGTGAAGTAATATAAAGTAGTAAAGTGTTTACTGTCTAGTAAAGTGATGACAAATCTGGAAGTAGCTCAGGCAGTTTAAGCCTATTTTGTTTCGTTTTTTTGTAAAATAATAATGCAATTAAGTGGTCATTTAACCTATCTCAACTTTTGTCTAGTTGTTACAGAAGAATGGACAAATTTCAAACCTGAATGGAAAGACAGAGAACCAGGCTGATGAGTTAAAATGCCCATGTGAGGAAAGAGTTCTAGCAGAAGGTATGTTCACCAACAAAATTGCTTAATTTGCTGTAACCAGTGTATTTACAATCTCTCTGTTTGAAGTCTATCGTGGACACATGCCTGCGTTTTCTCCCAGCTGTGAAATTTGACCGCAACTGATGTTTCTTATCATGTCAGTAGGTTCTGGACCTGTGACAATGATAGAAGACAGCACTGAAACGACTGATCATCTTCAAGAACAAGATGCCTCTCAGGTGGACACTGAGGAGTTGGCCAAGGAGATGTTTAATGAAGATGGTGAGGTAGTAAAAAAGGAAGATGAGGTTAACAACAAACAAAATGACATTGAAGTTGGCTTCAAAAAAATCTTTAGATTTGTTGGATTTAAATTCACTCTGAAAAAAGACCAAACTGAAGCAGAAGAGCCGATGATAAATGAGCAGAACAAAACCGCTGCAATCCCCTCACAGGATTCTAGGGAAACCACAGCAGACAGTTCTGTCAGCACAAATGGACAGGATGCAGAGGTGATGCAGAAGGACATACCGAAGGGTGATGTGCAAGCTGAGCCCAAGGATGGTACCATTTCTCCAGAAACAGACAATGAAATTAGTCGAATCTCAGAGATCACAGAACACAGTGAGGAAACCACTCCTGATAAAGGACAGGTGGAGGAGCTCACACAAAGCCCTGAGTCTGAGGAAACAATGTCACCAATTAAGAGATTCTTTACACAGGGTATTTTTGCTAGCTTAAGAAAGAAGAGAAAAGAGGAGGCAGCACCAAAAGAGAATAATGAGGAAGATCTCAAGAGAACTGACAAAGCAGCAGGTGAAACAATTGGTGAAGATGCAGAAAGAGATAGCTCATGTGTGTGCCTTGACATCTCTAATACTTCACCGAAAGAAGCAAAAGATTTACAGACAGGTGGAAGAGATGAATCTGCATGTGGGGGAGAGGTAATGAATTCTCAAGAGAAAGATAAGGTACAAGCAAGTCCACTCAAGAGGCTTTTTAGGAAACTTTCCACAAGAAGACAGAGAGATACCACTGAAACAAACATAACTGAGCCTGGAGAGAACCTTAAGGAGAAGCTTCAATTATCCACAGAATTAATCAAAGTTCAGAAAGAGCAAGAAGAAGCAAAGATGGAAGAACCAAAGCCTGTTGATGAAGATCAGGTCATGGATATTAGCCCTGAATCAAAAAAGAAGTCAGATTCGGCTGTATCCTGGGATTCCCTCATATGTATTGGGTCTAATAAGAAAAGAGCCAGAAAAATACCTGACTCTGAAGATGCAATGCAAGATAAAGGTGAAGTTCCCAGAAAAACATCTGAATCACCACTTGGAAGCTCTACTGAAGGTGAATACGATAATCTTACGTCCTCAAACGAACACGCTGGTAGTGCTGCAGAGGACGAAAGTGGATCTACATGGAAATCCCTTAAAAAACTCGTCACCCCAAAGAGAAAGAGCCGAATGGAAGAAAGTGGTTCATCTGAACAGATACTGTCAGACACTGAGATCACCAAAGATGAATCCTCATGTTCTATAAAGAAACTTATTCCAGGTCGTAAAAAGAGGAAGTCTGATGGTCGACAAGAGCGGTCATCCTCTGATGAGGCAGGGAAAGGGACTGAAACAGACAATGAAGATGACGAAACACCAGGGATTGTCCCTCTATCAGAATATGAAAACAATGAACCTGAAAATTTGAAAGAGATGACTTACATTCCAGAAATAGCAAAAGAGATGCAACAAATGGCAGAAGAGGACAAACCCAAAGAATTAAAGCCTTCTGTGAAGTATTCATATAATGTGGAGCCACCAGTTGTACCCATTCCCTCTGATTACATGGAAGAATTGACAGAATTTCTAAGCAAACATCTTAGTGACATTCCAGAAGAAGGAAACATTGAGGAAAGTATTGCAACACCAGTATCCTCTGCTGAGTGGACAACTCAAGATGATACTTTAGCAGAGGACATCGTAGAACTGACAGCTGATGCAGTCACTGCGCCTGAGCCTGCAACTGAGCATTTTAATGGGGATGAAACTACTGAGATGGTATCAGCAGTCTCTCAGTTAACAGAGTCCCCTAAAACATCAGGAAATGTAACCCCAGTACGAGCTGAGTATGACATCAGAGAAACAGATGTAATCCTTCAAGAAGCTGTTGAAAGCATCTGCATGAATCCTAGTATTATGTCAGTCAGTACAAAAGATACAGACCCAGAAGCTCTGCTAATATCAGTTTCTCCGTGTATTTTAGAGTCAACTATAGCAGCTGAAACTAAAGTTTTAGTTGCCCATGAGAAAACCGAAGCTACATCTTTCTGTATTGGTCTTGTTTCTCAGGAATTTGGAGATGCTAAAGAAGTTCTTCCTGTAAACTTAGTTGAAGGAATATCTGAGATCACTGAAGCTGTACCAACAGAGCTTGTCTCTGAGGAAATGTCAGAAGAATTGGAGTTAGCAGGACTTGACACACAGGATGTACATAAAGCTGAAGTCAAAGAAATAACTGATTTGCATGAAGAATTTTTATTTGATGAACCTAACACACCTGTTGCTGAAATGGAAAAAGAGATGGATCAAGCTTCTGAAATACATGTAGACGTTAAGGAAAGCAGTAAGAGTGAAGTTTCGCTGGTGGTAGAAACTGAGGAAATGAAAGAATGTCCACCAGAAGCACATGACAATCAAGAGCTCCTACCAGTTCAGATGGCCAGTTCAGGTGAATCTCATTTTGTTGAGAAACAAGTTATTACAGACGATGCAAATGAGGTTTCTGACACTGAAGGTCCACTGGAGATAACATTAGAGAAACATGTGCATGAACAGCCAGAACTATACACTGACACAACTGTTGAAAGAGAAAAAGAGTGTATACTTCCAGATGTTACATTATCAGCTAAAGATATTGAGCACATCACTCTAGCTGAAGCACCTGAAACAGGGTTACAAAATGCCATGGACTCGGTACCTGACACTACTATAAATGAAGCTTCAGTAATTCCAGTGGATGTTGTTCACATCAATCTAGCTGAAGTGGTTGAAACACCAGGACCAGGCACTGCTATGGCCTCAGAAGTTACAGAAGGAGTGCCTGAAGTTCTTGCATCAGCTGTAGAATGCCCGGCAATTACAGAGGCAGTTAACATAGTCAGCCCAGTCACTGATTCTAACAAGGTAATGACAGCAGAGTTGAAACATGAGGTTCAAATGGAAAATGTTCCTTCATTGCATTTTGAGAGTCATGAAACACAAGTGGAATTGGAAGACAATGAATTGAAAACAGCAAAGGCAAATGTGGAGACGATAGTACTTGATGTTGCCACTGCATCAAATGTAGGAGACATCTATGAAAAAGCCGAAGAAATCAGAGAAGTAGTAGCAACACCACAGAAGATTGAATCTATAACTGCAGAAGAGAGTGGTGAAAATTGTGCTGAAGAAATCTTCCATAAAGTGGAAAATGTATTGGAATGCATAGACCACTTCCCAGGCAAAGAAAATTACTTCAATAAAGAAGTCAATGAGACTTCTCTTTCTGTAACAGCTAACATTGATGAATGCCGTTCAGCTGAAGAGCCAGAGGATGAATCAGAAATTATGGTAGCCCTCAAAGAAGAACATAGGGAGTCAGACATATCATCCATTGAAGATTACAAAATAAAAGGCACTGGTGGAACAGAAACTTTTACAGAAGCTGAAAAGCAAGGGGAGAATGTACAAGCTCCTGTCATCTCTGAGCAAACAGGCCTCCAAGAGGAATTTGGTGAGGAGCAACGCAAACCTTTAAATGTGGAAGGGGTTCAACCAGAAAATCAAATGGCTGAATTAAGTTTAGATGCACCTAATGCAGAGGTGGCTCCAGAGCCTGTGGAAGAAACAGCATTAACAGAAGCAGGTGGAACATGTCCAGAAGATGATGCTCTCATTTCAGAGGACATGCTTAAGCACGAAGAAACAGCAGAGTCTGAAATAATTGCTAAAGAACCTAAAGACACTATAGAAGCAGTAGCACCATCTCAGAAAGATGAACCCGAAGATGTCAGAGAACTACAAATAGAAACTGTTACCTCAAAACCAGACGAGAGTCAAGTAACTGAATCAAGCCTCCAACTCAGCAAGGAAGACCATGAAATAGCTGAAGATTCAGTGAATGTGATTAAAACAGTTTCTGACATGACTGTTATAAATGTTGAGGGGGAAAAACAATCTATGGTAGTTTCCTCTACTGATGTTGAATTTGATCAAACATGTAAAGAACGCACCACAGATCATTCAGAAGGAAAAGGATTTGAAATATCTGAGCAACCAATGGGAACAGTGCAGCATTTAGAAGCAACATTAGGTGAGCCCAGAATAACAGTGACTACAGTCGAAGCCGCGAAAGTAGAACTCTTTGCAGTTAAACAGAAATCAGAAGATTTGGTCACACCTGCCACTGAAGTAGATGAAACTGTAGTGGAGGTAACTAAAATTATTCACAAATTCAGAGAAGTTGTCCATGAAGAGAAGACTGAAATAAAAGCAGGTTCTGAACAGACCGCAGAGTATGTGTGTGTGACTGAAGTAACGGCATTGCAGGGAGAAAAAGTAGAGATCTCTGAAACGGACACAGAAACACTGACTGTACTGGGACAGAAAGAAGAAACAACCGAGATGATCTCTGAAGTGGAGAAGACCATCTCTGAAGCTTTAGCCATCGAACAAAAAATGGAACCTCCTGTGGTCACTGAAAATGAAACTGAGACGTTATCAGTCATACAGCATGAAATGCAAACAGTAGTAATGACGCAACTAAAAGCTGGGGCACTGGAAGTAATGGAACCAGAGGTAGAAACACATGCAGTAACAGAGGTTAAATTGGAAACAGCTCTAGTAACCGAGCTTGACGTAGAAACTTCAGTAGTGGCTGCAGTGGTAACAGAACTCGAAGTAGAAACACCAGTGGTAACATCTATTGCAGACACTCTTGATGCAAATACTAATGTTATGGTATCAGAGATAAAAGATGCAAATGTGCATCCAGTGTTGAAAGTCCAAGAACCAGTGGAAATTACAGGGACTACTGTAGGAGAGATGCCACCAACTGAAGAAAAACTAGTTGTGGGTCCAGAAATACTAACAGTAACAGTGGTGCCTGAGCTACAAACACCAGTGTCAAAAGTGGCAGAAATGCTACCTGAGGTTTTTAAGGAAAAGGATACAAATGTCAAAATCCCAGTTGCATTTGAAGTAGCAGAACCAAAGTTAGAAATACCTGCAGCAGCAGAAGCAATCATACAAACAGTGTCTGAACTGGAAGCACAAAAACCAGTTGTGGCATCAGTACTTGAAACAGAAACTCTGGTAGAGACAAGTGTGGAAAACAATGATGTACAAAGTCTTGTTGCAACATCAGTGAAAAAACATGCAGAAATGGAAACCCCGATTTTGACATCAACAATTAATGAACCACAGTTAAAAACACCAGTGATCCCAGAGGTGGAAACACAAGTAAATGTCCCAGTACTGCAAACATTAACAGTGATCTCAACAGTACAACTGCCTGCTGTTGTTTCTTTAGTAAAGGAACCTGAAGTTCCAGTGGCGACACTAGAAATAAAGGAAACACCAGATACAGCCGATGCACTAGAAATCACAGCACCAGTAAGGGTAGAAACAACTGAACAAACAGCTGGTGTGGAAATAAAAAGCTCATCTGTGACATCAGTGGTAATGGAATTTGAAGCGTCACCATTGAAAAACATAGAGGCATCAATTATTGAAGAACCAGCAGGAACGTCTGTCATTTACCCACCAACAGCAGCCTCAGTAGTCCAAACACCAGCAGTGGATGAAACACCAATGGTTATACCAGATGATGAATCAACAGTCATGCTTATACCAACTGTTGTTTCAGTGGTACAGCCACCAACAGTTGTAAAGGAAGCAGAAGTACCAAGAGTAGTACCAGATGTAAAAGAAAGAAAACAGGAGACAAAAGACATGGAGGCATCAGTTGCAGTTGAGGTTGAAATTAAATCGCCATGTACAACTGACACAGAGTTAAAAGAGGCAAATGAAGAGGTTGCAGGCAACATAGAAAGTGCTACAGAGCCCAAAGTGAACACAGAAAGTCTTGAAACCATCAGCAAACCAAAAGAGCCTGTTGTCTCCATAGCAAAGACAGTAGAACCCTTACCAGACATGGAAGATGATGTATGGGAGGATGCTGTAGATGTCATCAAAGATGAAGAGTCCTCCATTACCAGAGCTGATGAACTGAAAAATACCTCCAAATGAAGCAAGGGCTTGTAAGTATATCTTCACAATCAGACTTATTGAGGCAAACAATAATAAACATTGTGTTAGATGCTATAAAAGGTACATTGTCATATTAAGGTAGGTATATACTCCCAAAAAGTCAATTGACTTCCATGCAATCTTTCAAGCATGATATCTCTGGTATTTTTTAAGATTTCTCTTTGATTTTTGGAGTACTGATACTTTATATATTTCTTCATGGGATGATCTCAGCATTTTTTGATCAAACATTTGTAAGTACTAGATTAGCAGGCTTGAATATTTAATTAGGTGCGGAAAAATGACAAAAATGGAAACTTGTCTTTATCTTCAATGTTTCATCTGTATTTAATTTCCTTCCATCAGGACATGAGTTTATTGGTTACAAATAAAAGTCCAAAAAATAAAGTCAAAATCTTTAGTGGTTTTTGAGATATACCGTTTAGAAAATACATAACTTTCTGCCTCTCGGTGGCCATATTGGATGCTAATTTGCATAATCTATGCAAATTATGTAACCTAGGAATTATTTGCCATTTACTGATTCATACGGTTAAAAAAAAACATTATGAATCATTTAATGTTAGACATTTTAGTTTGGGAGTATATACCTACCTTAATCTATTAAAATCAATTAATATATTTAGGTAATGCACTAATGTTTTTCCTTTCATTGTTTCCTCTACAGATTCTACAGAAAATTGTTTTGAATGAACACTCCTGCTAGAGGCTAGTCTGCAATCAGTCTCAGCGTTGATGCTACTTTTAAAGCTTGTGGGCAAGCGGTATACAACATGAACAGCTAACTAAGTCCTGTAGGAACAGCACATGGAGCCAATTCTGTGAAATGTTCTAAAGCGCCTCTGCAAGCAAATACTTAATGCTTGACTGGCACACAAATACTGAATTCTCTGAGCAGTAATTGGATGTATGGCAATTTTATAAGCACTGTTTAAACTAGCTACTGTACATTATAGCAAGCTCATAAAACAAAGTAAGTACAGTAATCAGATTTAGCCATTGAATATTATATTTACCCAGTCACAAGCTTACATTGCACATTTTTTACAACTGATATTTTACCTCACATTCATATCAAAAATTACATGATTCATAAAGGCACTTTCACCTTTGCTGATAATGAGTCTGCGGTTATTCAGTGTCTATTATCACCATTTTTATTTGTTTACTATCATTTATTTAAAAATCAAGTTAAACTGTTTAAAGGTATCATATCTAGAACTAAAACACCTCTGGGAGAAGCTCCCATTCCTCTGCAATACCAAGATATTGAATAATTATTCCTCGCTTTACAAGTATTTATGACATTACTTCAAACTCAAAATTATTTCAGCCATTTAACATCTGCTGTTTAGGTTCTCATACTTCCTACTACTCATAAATGTATCAAAGACTTAAGTTGCATATTATAAATGTACATACAACCTACCTTGCTGCCTACATAGCTCCAAATTTTTCAAAATTTTAAAACTGTTTTTGTGTATAATTTGCCTGAGTTCAGGGCTAGTTTGTGTATTTTATGACGTGTAAGCAGAGGTGTAATGATGCATTCAACCCACGATTCAGGATGATTCAGGATGCTGAATTCACAATTGAGTATTCTCATTTTTTAAGGAAAATGTAATGACGAAAAATATGACTATCATGTTGCACAAATTACTAATAACACTACAGCTGACAGGCATGAGGAGTGCTGGAGTGGATTCTTGTTTGGTGCCGATTATTTACAAACTTTGGTGTTCAAACAATGTAATTCCATAATTAGTAGAATCTCTACAATGCACACAATTTGCATTGTGATATCACAAATTCACAGTGTATTGATCCCTGGCTAAGAGACAATGAAAAGTAATAGAAATGCAAAACATGGTTATCAAGTACTTTTGACAACTGCAGTTAAGTATCATATTTTTCTTGGAAGGTAAATGTGCCAGATTGGACAGAATTATATGAACATTTTTATGTGTAAAATTTACAGCCTATTTTAATGTCTACAGACACATGCTTGTACAGATAGGTCACCTGTGCATCATGCAAGACATGGTATTAAAATGAACATGATGAACTTACTAATATGTATATTAGTGTTAAAAATGAATGCCCCAACCTTTTTATGAATGAATAAAAATCCTTATTTAAATAAAATTTAAGGGTCTTGAGGGTTTGCAAACTGGGTTTATTAACAGGCAGTGCAGGTGATGTCAATGCAATGAAAAAGCTGCTTCTTCCACATACCTCTTAAATAAATAAATTATCTACGTACAATGCCATTTTCTCAAAAGCAAAAAGGTTTGATTCTCTTATTCAGTAACATTTCTGGTGTAACTGGTCATATCCTTCTTGGATACATGTAAAATCTTGTATACTTCTTGTGCTACGCATAGAAAACAATACATTGGCACAAACCAGTTCTCTTTACATTTTTCTTGCACCAAAATGTAAAAATACATCAATAATTAAGAAAATTTAACACTTAATTCTTATGGTCCTGACGAGCAAAACTCTTTCTGCTAAGTTTCCTCTGCCGAAACTGTCACTGAACCAGTATTTGGGACAGGTTCTTCAGTCACTGAGTTCCCATTTATATGTTCACCTGATTGATCATCTTGCATGGGTGCCATTGTCTCTTGTGCTGGACATTGATGTTTGAGGACCTCAGAAGGGCTACAAAATGGCAATGCACAAACACTGCATTTGTAACGTCTGCTTGATGATAAGAAAAGTGCTTCTACCTGGCTATTGTCTTCCCCACCACACAACACCATGCTCTGCTTATTCACCATTGTGTATGACTCTGCAGCTTGGATAAGGCAGACATGTCTAGAAGCCTGGCTAGCTCTACAAAAGCTCTTCCCACAGCCACTGCATTTGTATGGCTTGCCTGTATGGATGTACATGTGCTCCCGCCAGTGACTTTTCTGGATAAACTTGCGACCACAAGTTGGACATTCAAATTTTCGCCGTTTCACCTCTCGTTCTAGGGCTTCCAGATGGTCTATATCAGCAATATCTGAAGGAGGTGGAGTATTCTCCCTTCGAATCTGCAGCTCAGTATCACTCACGTCATCACTGTCAACACGAAGAACCTCATCATCTCCATCCTGAGCTTCCAGTTCCATAGTGCAGCCATCTACAGCAGAGGACATGTGATGTTCAAAGGACTGGTTAGCATGTAGAATGAGATGTTCCTTTAATTGAAATCTCTGATTGAAGCGGCTCCCACATTGGTTGCAAATGTAATGTTTCCGAAAGGAAGCATTTCTTCTCATAATTCCAGATGTGATATGTTGGATGGTGGTGGTCATAGGAATCTCGCTGGGGGACCCCTGACTATGAACATCTACTGCACTGTTTTTTGTTTCAGCAATTTCTGAAAAGCTCTGGGTCAAAGTCTCACTATTGTTCTCAGGGCAGATGTGGCGTTTACATGTTGCATTCCTACTGGGGAAACCACAAGGCTGGTCAGATATTTGAATCCCATATAGAGAGTTTGTCAGAGGAACACACTGCGATTCTGGGTGAATAATAAAGCTTGCCTCTTGTAAAAGAGGATATGCATGTAGGAATTTCACTCCCTGCTCCAGGTGATGAGGATCAATCATCTGTGTGGTCAGTTTTCCTGTGTACATTAGGTTAAGCAGATAGCTGAAGATTTCTGGTTGTATGTCAGAGGGCTTTAGGCGAACACATTCACTGGAAAAAAAAGTTGAGAAGTAAAAGTTAAAAACCTGAAAAGTAACAGCTTTTTTTTGCCCACCATTTACAAGCACTGTAATCAATCGTCAATAAAAAAACAATAGCAGACAGCACAACAAGAGAATAATACAATAAAGTTAACTGAAGATGACATTTAATTCGCAACAAATATGAAAGCAGACATTTAAGTATAAGGATTTGTGTACCTGTCCTGGTGAATAAACAGCATGCGGAAATAGTCGGAAAACGCAGCAAGGACAGCCTTGTGCGCTTTGAAATAAACATCCCCAATAGCTACTGTGCAGTCACACAGAAAACCATACTCCCTCTGAGCATTGAGCCGCTGCAGAAGTACAAGGCCATGGTGGGCCAACTCCATTCTTCAACCTACAAAACTACAAATTAGACATAGTCATGCCAATGAAATAGTACAATCTAAAATACCATTTTATGTTAATAGTACAGAGAAATGTTTAAATAGCTCCACAGTTTATGTAAAAGTGAATAATGTGCTTGCATTTACCCCATCCATGCAGTGACACAGACACTAGTGAGCACAAACTTGGGGGTCAGCGAGTACACGTGAACGGAATGGTGGGCAGCCCTATCCACTGCACCCAGGGAGCAGTTGGAATTTACATGCCTTGCTCAAGGGCACTTCAGTCGTGTCATGTTGATTCCGGGTATTGGGGTACCAGGGTATTGAATCAAAGGCTGTAACGTTAGGCCTGTTACAGTGTTTAGACTTTTACACATAAGAAAAGTTGCTTTGTTAAAGTCTTGTTAAAAACGAAAACTTAGTGTGTAGCGAACTCTACAAAAGTTTGGCTGTGTCTGGAAGTTTAAGATAGAGGCCTTGAAAGTAGGTGCCCGAGAAGGCAGCACGGAGATAAAACCATTTATAACTGATTCACGTTTAAAACACATGCAGGTGGCATCAACACACCGCCTAAATACGGCCAGTTTACTGTTAGGATCTTCAAAAACTGACCAACGAGCTTTAAAACGCAGCCTTTTATGTAAACATTGGATTTGCACAGGACTTCTTGAGTAGGCAGCATTTCTTCGATTTCAGACAGAGCCTTTATCCGAACATGTAGTTAGCAGCGGCAGCCTTAGCGGTGTTCTGTCGAGTTATGCTACCTTGTCGAACCGTGCTACCCTAGTGTGTATTTAACTGTAAAAATACAAAAGAATCACCATATTAGAGCACGGTCCCAGTAGAAGTGTATGTATTATATTTGGATAGCATAAATCACTGTATCATGATAAAGTTATGTCAATGAGAGGTCATTACAAACTGCTTTTT
>BRDA01001091.1:0-15097 GCA_036984385.1 Crenuchus spilurus | reverse complement strand
AAAAGTAATTAATTATTTTATCCCGTTACTGACAAAATGACGTCGTTACGTAACGCCGTTATTTTTAACGCCGTTATTCCCAACACTGCATATAAAACATGTTATGACTTACTCTCCTACTGTGTAATTGATCTCTTCATTTTCCCAGTGAACCAAGGCCACCTCATATGGCTGAATCTCATGCTGCTCCAATATTCTCATCACTTTTTTAATCTGTAATACGGATATACAGAAATGTCTAAAGTATCTTAAAAAATTAAGCTAAAAAGTTCATGATTATAAGTAAACAGTCCACAGAAACCACTGAAGGCATGAAAATAAGACAGATCCCATATACTCACTGTATGCTCAGCAACATTCCAGAAAACCACTGATCCTTCCCTGTGAGGAAAACCACTTTTAGATGTAGGTAACAATTATATGAAGTGAGTCAAAAATATCAACCTAGCTTGAAACAATAAGTTTTTCATTTTACCTGAAGAAAAACATTGTAGCTGTGTCATCGGGTTTTGATGATATCTCTGCTCCAATCACAATGACATTAGAGGCATCTGAAGCACAAGAACCACATTCTTCAGACTTTTTGGCATATAAACATAGAAAATGCTTACAACTATTCAACATTTACATTCAATTCTGTGATTATGTTTTTCAAACTGTTTGCTACCAATTAATTTTAATGACTTATTTTACCATTTCCTTGAATCCACTTTAATATTAGAGATAATATGCTAATATTAAAACAAGAAGATTAAGGACATAACACTACAATTCAACTGACCTCTAGGCAATTCTCTTATTTCAAAAAAGCCATTGGCCATTAGATCATGACAGAGAGTAGGCAAATGGTACTGGTCCGCAGTTGCATAGGCAATACATTGCATCATATCCTGTAAAACAGAGACACTACAGTGAAACACTTTCTCACTGGCTTCCACTGTTCCACAATGTTGGTTGACTTGGTAGCCATGTGGATCCACCTGCTATTCAGCTGTGCAAATGAATTCAATGAACCCATACAGATCAGGTAAGTCATGGCACACAGATAGAAAAGTGGTTTAGTAAACTATATGGATACAGAAAAAGATGACAAAATACAAAATGGTGGTGTGTTTTGTGTTATGTGGTTTACCTCTTCTGGGGCAGGGAGATTGGCCCTGGATGGCTGTTTTGTTCTTGGTCCCTTTAAAGTTCTTTTGCCAGGTAGGCCTCCTAGTTTCAGCACAGATTTGGTAGTTGTTGTAGTTGACTGCAACCTCATGTGTATATTCCATGTTTTGGATATTATACCCAAGACATGTGGTGTTTTAGTAACATTATAAATAAGTGGTCCATCAAATGCTCTGGTTGTCAGTCTAGTAGACCAGGTAGGATGGAGTGTCTGAGTGTTCTTGTGAAAGCTGTATGATGTAGCACTGCGAGCCAACAGATTTGATGGAGATAGATAACGTGGACAACATTTGACCACGGAGCAAGAGCCATTTTCCACTCGCTTTGCAATTCCTGGTCGTCTCCACAGTGTCAGAGTTGAAAAACATCTAGCTAGCATACCTAGTCACCTATAGAAATTAATAAATAATACGAGCATCATTAGTTGGTTAGCAGCTTTTCTGTAATGTGTTAGTCTAACTGAATAACCTTAAAGCCTGGTGTTTCTGCACACTGACCTTGACTAATCCAACAGCAATGAAGACAGCTGGCTGGCTTGCCAAACGTTAATTCTCCATAGTTTACTATGCAGCTAGTATTATTTTTTCCCTTTCACATTATTTTGTGAAGCTAAAGCTGTGCCAAACTCTCAGTGACTAACGTTAACGTTACAGTGCTGACTGCTGACAGACTGACAGGACGTCCTACTGCAGACACTGAAAGCTAGTTAGCCGAAAAGGCTAAACTGTAGCTGACAATGAATCAAAAACATACATAAGACAACAAAACATAGTTTATCTCACTACATACCAAGTGTTCTCTTGCAGAAGACCGGACGACTATAGTCATAACTACATCTACCAGCTCGTTATTTCATGTATATCGATTTTCTGCATTAGACTAAATTCACATGAACTTCATCTTCTGTAAACTGAACAGAGTGGGCGTGGTTTTCAGCTTGCGTGCGAGACGTCACGCATTACGCTTTACGTCATGTGGTCTAAAGCAAGCGCAAGCTCCATAAACCCTACACGATAAAGCCTGAGGTCTACGCTGTAAACAAACCCTAAATAATACAGTACACATCCCAAGCCGTCACAAACCTCGTCCTGCAGTCCAAATCTTGTATGTCGTTCAAAAATGTATTTATCGTTCCTTAGGAACTTTTTGGCAGTCTGGATAAATATCATTTAGGAAATCCAGTTTTTCCAGTACATATTATATGACCTAGAGAACACTATTTGTATGTATTTTATCTCAATCAAAATTTTTTGGACTGTTAATGGTGCTGTGGTCTCTTAAAATGAAAAAAATATCTATTGCGTGTCATCACTTTGTCCTGGCTCTATTCGTATTAAGTAATATCCAGTAATATTGGAATATAATATTGAAATAGAGCTCTTGTATGAGTTTCAAAAGGATTCCAATAATATTTTCAATATGATTCCTATAAGCTTGGTTCCAAAATCTGACAGAAAATCCTTAAAATGACTACAGTTTTGTTTATTGGAGTCCTTCCTCCTGGGATTCTGTGTTGAACGTGAATACCTGATCTGACTCTTTTCATTACATTACTGCCCCCTATCGGCAGTCAGCTGACTCGGATTGTTGCTTAGAAACCCAGCAGAGAAACACTGACACCCCCATGCTAAGAGCTGTAACTCTTAGGAGAAAAACTTTGCACATAAAAGGTAAGATATCTGCAATTTTTAAATCAAAATAAAACATTTGTAACTGTTAATTTCAGAGTGAATCAGTCACGCCTAATAGAATCTAAAAGACGTTCAGCTGTCACTTTAATTAAGCTAATGCACAAGTTTTATTACACACGACTTCATAACTATATACTAGCTGATCGCCTGGTCATAGTTTAAACGTCAGTATTTTAAAAACACAATATGTAGCCTGTAATCATCACACGTTTCATAAAATACTGATATATATATACTGAACATTATTTCACATTTGAGCACAATTCACCGATCTAAGTACACTAATTGATTTGTCAAAATTATTTGGATTGTGGATCATGCTCAGCACTGCAGTGACACTGGCGTGGTGGTGGTGTGTTAGTGTGTGCTGTCCTGGTAAGAATGGATCAGGTGCTGTTATTTTTAAACACCTCATTGTCACTACTGGAGTGAAAATAGTGCGCCAACCAAAAGTATCCAGACAGCAGCATACTGTGGGCACCAGTGAAGGACAGAAGGATGACCAACACAAACCATGCAGCACCAGATTTCCTACTAACTCTGACTTTACGTCTACAAGGAGGATCAGCAAGGTAGGTGTGTTAATAGTGTGAACTGTGAGCTAACATAGTATTTAAAATCTCCCGCAGCTCTGCTGTTTGATCCACTCGTACCAGTACAACACACACTAACACACCACCACCACATCAGTGTCACTGAGTTCTGAGAGTGATCCACCACCCAGATAAATAGGTACAATATGCTCAAATATGATATAAGGTAAACCTCCCTATTAACATTATTTAATAATGATCAAATTCTCAACAGCTTTAGGTGAATGTAATGATGTTCCAGTACTTTCATCCCTTAATTCACTGAAAATGTAAAGTGCATTGGATAATCACAAATCTATACCCATTTAAACAGATAAAGTTCATCATTACAATGGATGACTCTGTGATGCAGCAGCACCTGGCTCATTACAAACAGGCCACAGAATCTGCACGAGAGGAGCTAGCAGCCCTCCAGGCCAAATACCAAAGCCTCAATTCGCAGGTTATCATTATATTTAATCATTTTCTTTATAATTAAAAAGGAGAGCTCATTATTAACTATTTTTCTCACAATGTTTCACTTTATCAGATGCTAGATGCTCGCTCAAAGATTTCATCTCAGGAAGCTGTGATGCTGGACTTGAAAGAAGCCATTGAGAAGCACAAGGAAACAGAGGCCAGACAAGCATCTCTCATCAGCTCTCTCAGGGAGCGCATTCACAATACAGAACAAGAACTGACCTCCATTACCTCCTTTAAAAGCATCTTAGATATGAAATTACAGACACTTACCAAGGAGAATGAAGAAATAAAAGAGGGGGCATTACAAATGGAGATCAAGTCCAAGTAAGCATTGGATAAATGATATTAGAATAACAGCAGCATTAATTCATAAAAAAATGTAAATAACACAAATATAACTTTTTAGAGAGCATCTAAACAAATGGAAAAAGACAGAGGAAGAAGCCAGTAATTTACAGAGAAGATGTGAGGAGTTTGTGTCAAGACTGGCCAGTAAGCTGTTCATTGATTTAGCTGGGAATGATAAACCCATGGAGACGATCCTCTCTATGGTTAGTATACAAGGTGGGGTTTCAGAGTGAGCTTTTCATATTTCTTTTCACATTTCTAAACACGCTGCATTGTAGGTGGAAATATGCTGTAAGGAAAGAGACAGACAGAAGTCTCAGATAAATGCCCTAGAGGAGAGTGTCAAATCTCATGAGGTGGAGTGCAAGGCCAGCAGAGAGACAGTGAGACGACTAGTGGCTGACGTGGACCATGAACAGAAAGTCTCAGCCATCCGTGCTAGTGATCTGAACTCAATCAGACAGGTACACTCTGACATCAACACCTTTAACATGTAGAATACTGCAAATAATGTAAAAGTGAAGAAATAAGCAAATGGTTGTTTGTTAACAGGTCTACTAGCGCATCACCAAAAATTTGAATGTTGCAAAAAAGTTCAATTGTGATTATAATTTAATTCAAAACGATCAATTTTCATATATTTTATATTCATTACATGTAAAGTGACATATTTCCTTTTTTTGTTCTAATGTTGATACTGCTGGAATAGTAACTTACTCAAACTAGGAATTAAATATTCAAATAATTTGAGATTCTGGATTTCTCCAGAATAGCTATAAGCTACAATGATCAAGAGTAAAGCTAAATTTGGGCCCCAAGTGGCTCAGCAGGCTAAGACGCTGAAACTATGACCAGAGGATCGCAAGTTTGAGTCCCGGTCATACTGTTTGCCATCAACAGCCGGGGTCCAAGAGAGCAAAAATTGGCAGTGCTCTCTCTGGGCGGGTAGATGGTGCTCTCTCTCTCCTTATCACTCTCACATTGCAATGTACGCTGGCTCAGGCGTCTAGTGATTAGTCCCTTTAGAGCTGGGAATCCTGCACTTTCCTCCGAGTGCGTTGGCTGTATCAGAGGTAGTTCAAAAAGAAACGGTGGCCGCATCACACGCAACGGAGGCGGCTTGTGCTTGTCTTCACCCTCCTAGAGTCAGGGACAGTGCAAAGCAATGGGGAGAGCCCCCTAGTGGATGGGATGGGTTAATTGGCTACTACCACATTGGGAAGGGGAGAAAATTGGCAAAAAATAAATAAATAATTAAATTAAATTGGTATAAAATTGTTATACCAATAATTACTGTAAACAAATAATGAACCAGTTTGCAAATACTTTTAATCAAAGACAGGTTGCCTAACATTTAAACAATGTTTATAGCATTTTATATTTCACTATTATAAATTCAAAAAATGAATGCGGTTAAATTGTTTCAATTACATTCAGATTGTATTCATCTATGCTTTTTTCTCTCCTACAATCAAACGAATGCTTGTTTTGATCTCTGCTGTTGTTATGACTCTGAGGAACTTGAAAGTTTGCTACTGAAGAAACAGAATTTGGAAAGAGAGAATCAGAGACTGAGTAATAAACTGCAGGAGAGTGAGCTGGCCCTGTCTGCTGCTAAAGAGGATTCTGACAGATATGAGAAGCGTTCTGATGATCTGCAGAGCAGGCTGCTCAGGAGCCAAAGTGAAGTTCAGGAAAGAAATAACCGCATGGAGGTCTTTATGAAAGAAGTGGAGGCTCTACTTGGAGATCAGCCTTCAACTGCTTTAGTTAAAGAAGACCGCATTCTGGAGAAGATCAGAGAAGTCTGCAGAAGAGAGAAAAGTAGTAATGAGGTAATCTTAACATCAAATCAATAAGATATTGTTTCCAGTGGTTTAGCAGAAACTGCCTGTTTATATAATCGACTGATTTTATATGCTGAGAATGTATAGTATTTAGTAATATGGTATCACTTGTTACTTATATCAGATAGACCAGAAATACTCATTTCTGATTGGCTGGCAGGTGTCTGTTAATTAATAATAGGTACACATAAAGTAGATCCAGTAATGAATAAATAAGTTCTGTATCAATGCTCTGGAAACTTTGAATAGTAAACAACTGAACTGAACCTAGCTGATGCTATCCTTGTCCATGACTGAAGAAAGTAGTACCCTACCACAAACAGGTCCAGCTCCTCATGTTTTCTTTGTATTCACACACATTTGTATTAGACTTTTTATAAACACACATAAATGTGTGGCAGTCGAGGTATAAGTGGGATAACATTGGAAGGACTGAGCATCGATCACCATTTAGGGGACAATTTAAATCAATTATTTTCTGAATATACTGTAATATATGCTACAGTCTTTGATTGAGCTGGAGGCGAGGCTGGAGGAGGTGTCTCAGGAGCTTGACTTGGAGACTAAGGTGCAGAAAGCAGCAGAGCAGAGGGAGCAGCAAATCCAGAGTAGGATCCAAGAACTAGAGTCTGAAGTTCTCAATGCAGGAGTCAGCAAGGACGGGCTTAACTATGAGAAACAACAGGTGAGCTGATGTGCACTCAAGTATTTTGTCACACTGCTTTAACACACAAGGGTTTAAGAGTTTAATACTGAAGTTAAATTGAATGGTCCTTCATGGCATTCAACTGTCCATTTTTATGCAGTACCTGCAGTTTCTGGAAAAGATTTCAGAGAAAATGAGGCTTGAGCACATAGCCACTGATCTGGGCTTTGACATGAGACTTGAGGCCATACTGACACGTGCAGAACAACTGACAAGACAAGAGGGAACTGCTTTAGTGGAAAGGAAAACTCTGGTCTACAGTCTTCAGAAAAAGGTTTGGCATTTTTGTTATGTTTGAACAGCCTGTTTTGTCATTGTGCGATAATGGAGGACAAATTGGGATATGGCACCAAGGGACCTCCTTAGATAAGGTACCACCTAGTATCACCCATGAGACATAATAAGTGCCTGGTACTGCCAGTGCATATGAGGTGCAAACAGAAGTGGACCCCAGACACTGACTGCCCCCAAATAATAACACCTGGTATGCATGCTTCCATAAATATGGATTCATAGCTTTTGTTCTGGGTTCAGGTGAAGCAACAGAGAGAGAGGCTGGAGAGTAAGGAGTTGCACATGGAGCTTCTGAGGAGGAAGGTGGCTCAGCTGGATGAGGAGAAGAGGAGTCGCTCAGCTCTAGCTGTGGAGAGGGATGATATTACAGTGGCTAACAGGAAACTCCAAAAGAAGGTGGAGCGGCTTCAGGCTGAGCTCAGTGTCATGCGGTTCTCAAAAACCGAGCTGAAGGCCCAGCTCGCTGACACCAATGAGCTTAAGGTAGAAGGGAGAAGAGCATTGGCTAACAGACCAACCAGAGACAGATATAACCATGTTTAAAATGGAGAATACTAATTAATAATAAAATACGGCAATTATTGCCAATCTGTATTGGAAAAGGCATTATCAGAAGTATTGTACTGTATTTACTTGATTCATGGGCTTACAGAATTTCTACATAAATAAAATACACCAATCAGCCGCAACATTAAAGTAAAGTGAGTAACTATATCATTATAGTTTCATGTTTCAGATATATTAAGCAGGGAGTCCTTGAAGTTGATTTGCTGGAAGGAGGAAAACTGGGTGTAAGGATCAGAGTGACTTCGGTGGGAAGTGATTACCGGTAGTACTTTCCAAAAGTGATCCAAGTAAAGACAACCAGTGAACTGGCTACAGGGGAGCAAAAGAAAGCCTGTCTGGTCTGATCCTACAGAAGAGCTGCTGGAGCAGAAATTGTTGATAAAAAGTTAATAAAGGCTTTGATAGAAAGATGTCATATTACACAGTGCATCCATGCTTGCTGCTTATGGGACTGTGTAACTGCAGATGGTTCAGAGTGCACTGGCTGACTCTTATGCACCACCAAAAGCATTTACAGTAGGAATGTCAGCATTAGAACTGGACCGTAGAGCACTGGAAAAAGCTAGCCTTGTCTTTCGAGTCGTTTTCTTTTACTTCATGTTGATGGCTGTGTGGGTGTTTCCTGGAGAAGAGATGGCACCAGGATGCATTATGGGAAAACGGCAAGCTGGCTTCGGCAGAGTGATATTCTGTCCTGCAAGGAAACCTACCTAAAAATTGTTGCAGACCACATACACCTGTTCATGCTGAGTTTTCCTTAATGACAGTGGCCTCTTTCAACAGGATACTGCATCCTGCCACCTGTAACCATTTTTAGTGGTGTAAGGAACACGGCAAAGGATTTAAAGTATGGAGTTTGCCTCCAACTTCCCTAGATTTCAACCTGATTGAGCATCTGTGTGATGTACTGAACAAATAAGACTAATCTGTGGCATGTTCCACCTCCTAACTTACAGACTTTGACTAATATAAACGATATGCTACAAACATGTTAGTGTCAGAAATCGTAGGCCACATTCAGAGGTCTTGTGTAGACCATACCGCAGTGATTCTGAGCAGGGCCGGCGCTCTGCCTACGCAGATCATGCACTGCGTATAGGGGCCCAGACGTTGAGGGGGGGCACCACAGAAGGTGGAGACTTAAGTGGTGTAGGGAGGTATGATGGGGGCACTCAAAGCATTTGTGCTTAGGGCACCCACATGCCTAGCACCGGTACTGATTCTGAGTTGTTTTATTGAGGGGTACACAATCTTAGCAGGTGGTTATGGCAATGTTAGGGCTGACTGGTTTATGCTACATCATAACAGTTTTATTATTGAGGTTTTTTTTGTTTGTTTTTTTGCAACAGTGGTGTTGACATTTTATTTATGTAGAAATTATGTACATATTTGAAAGTACATTAATTGCATGACTTAGCTAATGGATTTTAGCTTCAGCATTAGCTTCCACAACCAGATTAGTGTACATACTACAATTCTCTATACATTTTCAAAATAAAAGTACTTCCTCTGAAGTAATGCAATAGAATAATCACTTTTGCTTCCATAAAGAATTTGTCAATGAGCGGTTCCTTTAAAATGTACAGAATCCCAACCTAATGTAAAGATACTATACTACATAAAAGTGCTACAAATGTATGTATGTCAAAAACCATTTAGGGACCTGAGAACATGGTTATTATAAATACAAAAAGCTGATAACAGCTCAGGTTCTGCTGTGTTTGGTGCAATAAGATCAGAGTGATGGAGCAGAAGCAGACCATTGAAGAACAGAATACAAATCTGGATAAGCTGGAGAAGAATAAGGCCAAAGCGGAAAAAAGACTGACCACAGTGAAGACAGAGCTACAGATCCAGGAATACCGAGCCAGGGATGATCTCCATCAAGCACAGAGCCTGCTTCGTAGCCAGGCCAGTGCTATGGCAGGGCTTGCCCACAGGGAGAAAAAGGTAAAAAAATACTAAAAAATATTATATACAATCACTCTCAGAAAGGCGTTCCAGACAGTATTTATTGATAATACTGGTAACATTTGTGTTTTAATTAATTAGTGTTTTAACTGCTGAATTCAACTATATCAGATATTTTGTTTTTAAACTTATCACCAATTTACTAAAATATTATTGATATACTAACACGCTTAACACATTGGCTCTCTCTAAGCCAACAAAACAGCTCAGAATCTCAGACCTTGACTCTACAAGGCCTCTGAAGGTGTCTTTTTTGCATAATTTTAGCAGCAAATTTTTGGCTCATCTATGTATGTTTTGTTGACATTGGCAATTGTTACAAAAACTGGTTATAGAAAACTTATTAAAAATGGAACTCAGCATGAAACATGTTCTTCATTTCATGAAATAGAAAATAACCCACTTGCCTTGTTATTACAGTTGCTGGATTTCTGTACTGTGGTGTCTCAGATGCTGGGAGTGAACATGCCAGCCTCTCTACCAAGCAGTGAGGTCATCAAAAGACTGGAGGTTCTGATTCAATCCTACCCCCATCACTTCCCACCAACCTACTATTGTGCAGCTCCACATCTTCCGCACCTCATGACCCCTGCCTGCTCCAGCCTTACAGCAGGCCCTCTAGTGCCTGAAGCACAGATTCTACCTCCACGACCCACAACTAATTCACCTTAAGGAGCATATGACCCTCAGTCCCAATGCAAGGTTAATAGATGATCACTGATAAACTATTATACAGTTTAACAGGAAACTCTTATTAGTAAACCTTTCTGAAAGTTATTGGCTATTTTGTTGTGAGATACTGGGAATTATGTTCATTGCTGTCTCAAGGCTGGATCTACTGATTAAGACTAATTTTAATAAAAAAGTTACTGGGTTAAAGATCCTTTGTGGGATTGGTATGAAATGTGCAGTGGTGGACAAAGTACTCAACTCTAGTGCTTAAGTAAAAGTATTGATACTCGTGGTCAAATCTTACTCAACTACAAGTAAAAGTTGCTCAGTCAAAAGTTTACTCAAGGTAAAGTACTTACTTTTGAAAATACTCAAGTATTCAAAAGTACATGCATTTAAAAATACTTAAGTACAAATTATTTTTTCTAATATCGATACATTGCTGTATTGTTTTGAGTGCTTTTACAGAACCTTGTAACTTGCTGAAACCACCTGATGATGTATTGACATGTAGAACCACTCTGCAACAAAAAGTCTACACCACCTGTAACACTTCAACATAAAAGTGCAATAAAAAAATAAGACAACTATTTTCCCTAAATCCCAGGTGTGAGCAGAGTCTGTGATTGGTTCCCCTTCTTGTGAGGAGAAAAACAGCAACAGCGGACTGCAAAGTTATGCTGAGTTAAAAGGAACGAGTAACTGCAAGCTTCCTTGGAATGTAGTGGAGTCGAAAGTACAATATTTGTCTTTGAAATGTAGTGGAGTGAAAGTCATAAGTTCAAAAAAATAAATACTCAAATAAAGTAAAAATACTCAAAAAATGTACTTAAGTACAGTACTCGAGTAAATGTACTCCATTACTGTCCACCACTGGAAATATGGTACTTTTGAAAGGTTTTAAAGTAAAAATACTTCATTTGATCTCCTTGCACGCCAAATGAAAAAGCTCAGGATACCAATGGCATTTCATTTAATTGTTCATATACTGTTGGATTATTACAAAAAATACCACTAAGCACATATTGTGTATATTATCTGTTTTCAATGCAAAGGTTTCTTAGGCCTTAGCAAACTGTACATGGATAAATATGATATCAGTGCTTTTCATACAATACTGTATATTCATAACATAGAACTTGATTATTACAGAAAGTTAGTTCAAATTAAAATCAGTCTTCAACAATGACAAATCTCATAAATCATAAACTGTAAAAGCAAAAGATTACCACATGCCAAAAATACATATAAAAAATATTTGCAATATATAGTCCTTTAAATGTTATTTTACATTTTTTTTCATTTGTTATAAGCTGTTCCACTCTATATTATTTGCATTAAATCACGTCAGTACTTTCCATAATACAAAAAAAAAAAAAAAAAACAGGTCTGGTGATATGAATGACAATTGACTGGTATCAACCTCCAGCTAAAATCCAGTGTTATTCAGTTAAAAATACATTTCTAAATATAATTTTCTCCTTTCCTGGAAGAACATTATTAGTACCATTACCAGCCTGTCTGTTTTACAGTGTACGACTAACAAACACCTGTTACAGTGTATTAGATCTCAGTGCAATTAGCTTCTTTGCAACATCTACATGAGACAGACTTAGCAGCTAGCTATATAAAAACAGAAGAATGATTAGCCCGGGCTGCTAATTTAGTGGTGCAAGTTAGCTGTCCAGTCAGAGCAACACTGATTGAAAAAACTCAGGACTGTGCAATACAAGCCCAGGCTCATATAGGTGGAGGCCCATTGGTATAGCTGAGCATAGGGTGGAATGAGCGGGCAAAGTTGTTGGACTGGGCGCATTTGTAGTCCTCCTCAGACATAGGCACCAGGAAGGCCAAGACCACCAGCAGCAGCAGAAGGAGGAGCTGCACAGGCAGTGAGGCCCAAAGGACTCGTTGAAGGAAGGTTCTGAACCGGGAGCGCGACTCTTTCTCCTCAGAATGGGAGGAAACGGATCCAGCGACGCTGGGCGACCTGCTCACAGATGGGATATAGCAGATCAGACAGGTACATTCAACCACATTTAATCGCTGCTGGGACAAAACCTTGTGCGTCCATTTTTTTTGCATAATTTGAACTCTAGCAGTCATTTACATTGAGCGAAATGATTGAATTTTAATGAATAATATAAATTTTTTTAAATCTTCCATGATAAATTCAGAACTTTTTGGAGATACAAGATTTTGTTCCAGAAGTGACTATTTGTTATTTACAATTTGGCCACCTGCATTAAGAAAAATGATGCACTGCATGTACTTCATTCAAATGTGTAAATTCCAAATGAATAAAACACACTGCATTAACAGAATGTTTTATTCAGGTGGAAGTGATGTACACAGTTGTATGAAGTAAACTGAGTGCATTACTTTTGCACTCTGAGTAGTAGCTTGGCTGAGTTGCTATGCATCATTTAAAAGTTTACACATCATATGTCTTTCAGATTTCAGAGACTTTTTATTTTGTGTGTTTATTTATTATTTTTGTTTAGTGTATTTATTCATACTTGCCTTATTTAGTATTAAGTCCATGCACCTTCAGGAATTATTTCTGCTTTTTTGTGTTACTGTTGGTACTTTTTATCTTTAGCTGTTTAAGCCTGACATAGACAGAATTAGCTTGAGGGAAAGGCAAGCTTTTGCTGATATTAAAAGGTCAGACAGCCACTTTAAAAAGTGTTCTTCTTTCCCATTTTGCCATAATGTTAGCAGTATTATAAAGCATGCCAAGAGCAAAGAGCGCAGCAATGGCTCCACTAGGGAAACATCTTCCATATGTTGTTTCTCTGCAGGATTTCAAACGTAACCACTAAAGCAATGAAGAATTAATGTTCATTACTGACACAAAAGAGTATATACCATATTACAGCATTATGTAATGGATTGTTGTTCAAAATCTCCTTCTAGCTACTGACTGACTGCATAGCAAGGCTGAGATGTTGAATATTGTTTAAACGTAAGCTCGCTTTCAGGTTGTACAGTTTAAATCTTAGACTATCATAGTGATAAAAGTAGTGCCTGTATTTTTGGACTTGCACTGTGATGACTGTTCACCACTTTAGTATGCTTAGACTGAACCAACCATGCCCTCCTACACTCCACAAATGGAGACTTGAGAGGAGCAAACCACAGATGGCAGATTGGAAGGGGAAGAAGATGGTGGATTAGTCATTGAGAAGATGTGACATACAAGAAAGAGAGGAAGAGAGCAAGATAGACTGCTGCCAAGACTTTGTTCATTGCAGACACTTGCTGGCTATGCAGGTAATAGAAAGAGTTGCTCAGCAGCAAGTAGCCAAATATGACTTTTTCCAGCCACAAAGGTATAAACAAATATAGCGTGTCCTGAGAAGTAACTATATTACAGGTTCGCTCTGGTGCATGGTCTTCCATTCATAGACATCTGTCTAAATTCCCTAGCCTAAGTATCTAGAATCACAGAAGATGATGGAATCCATTGACATGAGCCTTAATCTTTGTTGTCACTGGCCATTAGGTTCACAGAGGTGATCTGATGGGCTGTGGGGCTTTAGTCAATGGCACAGCACTTAGTAACATTCAGGATCAACCCAAACTCAGTGATGTCAGCGTCTACAGTTAGGTTATGGGTTGAGTTCCATTATCTTCCAAGTGTTCTAGAAACCAGTAGACAGGTACCTGCGATGTGGACTGCTCACAGAGGGTCCAGGCTGTGACAGACTACTTTTGCCCCGTGGCTGTTTGCAATGAACAGGGGGGTAAAAGAAAGAAAGAATGTTTCAGTCCAGGCAAATAAAGACAAAGCTACTGATGAAAGAAACCCAAAAAGAAGACCAGCAACAAAATCAAATAAGAGGGTGATAGGAATTCTGTGAAGATAAAGAAACTGGTTCTTTAAAATCTGAAGATTTACATTTATGAAAAGAATATAAAAATATGTTAAATACATACGCTGATAGTTTAAAATGTTGTAAAACTTATTACATATTCTTACAGCACTCCTACATGACCAAATTTACACTTACAGACCAAATGTGGTCAGCTTTGACTGAATATCAGAGAACCAGTTTTCTTTCCACATTACAGTGTGGGAATCTAGCGGGACCATGAACAGAAAGAAAATGTGTGAAGGACTAAACAAATAATATGGAGGGTGTGGAACATCAGATGAGAAGTTTGTTTGGAGAGAGGTGTAAAATGGGACTGAATCAAAGGTAGGTGAACACAAAAAAAGAGGAATCAAAACAAGTGCTGAACTGGTTTTAGCTCTGAAAGAGGAGGGCATGCGGGATGGACATATACACCGATCTCAATCTGGAGGGACACTGCAAAAATATACTGAGGTGTCAAGCGTGCTTGTAGGCCAGGTTCCAGGGATATCTGGGGCAAAACAATACTATCTCCTTAGTGTGACAAAACACTTCCATCCTTGCAGAAACCCACAGAACATCAGAATATGTTACCGATCGCTGGCGACTTGGAGTGCTCCGTCCAGACACAGGGCTCAGGGAACCAGATGTGTCCAGTTCATCAGCAGATGACCAAGACGAAAGATCCTGACAGAATAGAAACAATACATGAGTCAGCTACACAACCCTAAATTATGAAGCAAGCAAGCAATCAAACAAGGAAATGATTAATACACAATTCTGATTTAAGACGGGCTTTAAGATCAATATTTCAAAGCAAGTAATACAAACCAGATTCCAAAAAAGTTGGGACACTAAACAAATTGTGAATAAAAACTGAATGCAATGATGTGGAGATGGCAAATGTCAATATTTT